>CANNZV010000779.1:0-220498 GCA_947561585.1 Caprella mutica
CTACCTAATCAATAATATGTTCAAATAACAATAAATATATAGCCTAACTAAAATGTGTCACTAAAGAATACTATGATAATAAAATAATGTTACTAATTATTGTAAACAATCTGTAAAATCTAACCAACTGGTTCCTGGATAATGACAACACCTATAAAAATTTCAGGCTATTTGATTGAACCTTTTTGAGTTATGCGAGAACCTAGCATGATTACAAATAAATGAATACTGCCTAAAGTGTAACCTTCTGCAATCTGCGAAGGTGATAAGATAAGTTTAAAATCAGAACCTACTAATAAAATAATTCATTTTATGATACATTACAAGATCAATAACTGTATGTGAGTAAAAAAAGGTTTCAAAAATTCAGTAACGTTTTTTTACATAAGAAGGTTTTCTTTACAGCTCCATTGCTTACTCAGGAAGGTTAGGGGGGGGGGGGGGTACAGGGCGAGGAGGACTGGTGTAACTTATTATCGAGGGGGGGGGGGGGGAAGAACGAGTGGTTAATTATACAGAAAGTAATTATCTTTTAAGTTAATGTATGCTAAATTATAAGCTGATATTTTATATACAACATATACAAATACATTTGTTTTCACATATGATTTAATTTCAGTGTTTCAATCATTGGTCATTCATGTGAAGTGGTGGACTGTATTAATTTTGTTAAGCGCGCGAAAATACAGTCACTTCCACTGGCTGCCTGACTTATGTCACTGGTTGTACAGCTGTCAATCATCTGTCAATCATCTGAGACACTACTTACTTAGGTATCACCAATAGACCGAAGGGGAAATGATTAAATTATTTATTTGTTTATTTATAGGGCCTAGTGACAAATATATAAACTATACATAAATTAATAATTATATTGCAGTGAATGATTTATATCATTTACAGGTATAGAGAAATATGCCATCCTGTAAAAACAGTATGATGATCATTATTTGCAGTACGTGTTAACTGTGTCTGATTCAGTGTTGTGAAGTAAACTTAAATGTACATGATATATTGCAAACAAGGTAATTATTATTAGGAAAGAAATAAGTATTTTATCAATGAGTTTATTGGAGGATAGCACACATCCCGCCACTACTAACCATAGCGTTACTCTCCCCTGTCCCCCTTAGCCCCCTCCCTTACGACCCCCCCCCCCCTTATATTATGTCACTCCAGGCACCAAATAGAGTAAGTGAAGTAAAGCACTCATTGCTCAATCACAAATATTTTCTCTCTCTTTTACTTGAGAGTAAGAGAGAACTAATGGATAAGTATAATCTTTAAAATATCCTATGATATGTACTACGTACCTAGTATTATTTAATTTAATTTATAAGTTACAAAGAAGATAAGATCTTTGTAACTTATAAGTTACAACAATATTTCACTATTATCATAGTAATGAAATCTTCAACAAAATAATTACATTATTTATAGTAATAAAACCGAAAACATAAAGCATTTCTTAGTTTACTACTAACTACCTAGTTATGTTATAGAAAATTCACTTTCCGAGAACTATGGGTATCCGAACATTGTTACGTTTCCTATCAGTTTTAACTAAAAGACTGCATGTTGCTAGGTAGCAAGTTACTAAAACAACCAAGTAAATCATACATATAAAACAACCAAGTAAATCATACTTATCTATAGTGTAAGTTCCGAGTTATTGAACGGTTCCAGTTTTACGAACAAGTAAAAAAGGTTAATATGAGTATAGAATAATAATTATAAAATATTTTTACGTGCTCGAAAATGAAACTGTTCGATAACTTGGAACTTACCCTAATAAGTCTGCTATCCAAATTGTACATAACTAATCAATATTTATTTAAATTTAATAACAAATACCTCAATCGAATAATTGAACTAGGTAGTATGAACCATATTAAATGTAAAATTACCATTAGGTATAAAATTTACTCAATGTATCACGAATCGTCATTCAAATAACAGTCACAATAATACATCTTTTTATCCAGAATTTGATTTTATATATTTCAATAATATTTTTTTAACTACGACCATAGCTGTGAAAATGCATGATTATTTTAGATTCTAGAATAATCATATCCAATAATAATTATATGTTAGTTCAACATTAGAATATAATTTGGTTATAACAATAAAGAGATTTATCAGTTGTCATGTTATAGCTCCTCTTTGCAGTTCTAGGCTCATCAATTTGTTAAACATTTCGGTAGGTAGCTAAAAACTACTGATAAAGATGGAGGGAGGGGGTGAAATGATGGGACGGTGCGTATGAACGTATAATAATACTATATAGTAAATAGGGATATACAGATTTGGGGAAAATAATTTGGCGGTAAATGATTACAGAGAGAAAAAATAATGTTTCTAACTTTATACTTCTATTTCTTTATAAACTGTTATTTTATTTACAAATTTATACTATACATTCATGTTTTTTTTTTTTTTTTTTTAAAAAAGGCCCCCTGCCAGAAGAAGCAAACCTTCTTTAAATAATTTAAAAAAAAGCTATTATCTTTATTAAGACATTCATGTTAACATCTAATGTAATTCATTGTATTAGTGTCTGGTCATTCAAAGCTTGAATGTTTGTAAATAGGTTTGTTCTCATACAGTCAGTTGGGGTGGACTTGCGTTTAGTAAACCAACCACTGTCTATATGACTCTATCATATTCAAGATTTAAAACACTGACTGACTATCAAAATAAAATGTATATTTTATGACTTAGTTTACTCGTGATTATGAAGAAATTAATTATCTGTTTAATTTCAAATTATACCGATAGCGCTGTAAATTATGTAACATTATTATACCTAATGAAGTTCAAATTATTTTCGGTCATTGAGGTATATAGAAGAAACACAGTTTGAATGTAGTTGAGTAGTTAATTACTCGACAGTTATATATCTCTATGTTATTATTCGTTTTTATTTTTCAATTAAAATAAAAAATATGATTAAATAGGTTTACTCAATTATTAACTAATCTAAATATTAAAATAATTTTTAATTTCTTTCATTTTTTAAATTTAATATCACTCTTTCATATTACTTTAGTTCTATATATATTTATTATTTATTTATTCCCTCATTGTATTTCATCATTTAATGTAGTTTGTCGTATCTGTAGTTTGTTGTACGGCACACTTCATGATTGTATAATGACTTGGCAGGGGGGTTCGGGGGGCGGCACGTGCCCCGATATTTATGTTAAATCAGTAATAAATTACTAAAGTGTCGGACTGTTGGGGCGTCGGACTAGTGAATAGTAACCCCTAACAACATTAGTTTGTTAATTACTAAATAGGTACATAGATACTATAGTCAGGTAGTAACCAGGGATCAAAAAACCAATTGGGTTATAGTTGACTACCAAGAAATATTAGTTGGTGAATTAGGCTTCAGTTAATTACTAAAGCAAATTGAACAAAACTGGTATCGTAATATTACTAAGATATCGAACATTCTAACAAACGTTTGGAATTAACCTCATTTGTTTTCTCTTCCTTTTTAATGTAAAAATATCGTCTTTAAAGGGAGTGTCTCACTATTTTATATTTTACCCCCCCCCCCCCACAAAAAAACGTAAAATTTAAACTTTATTAAAATCCCTATTTCTCTCTCATTATTTGACCATGGTGTTTATTTATATTTTGTTCAGGTTTTTTTACTCTACAATTGCATAGTCTGTTTCATCAAACTGGCATTCTCAAAAATAATGATAATGAAATTAAAAAAAATAACATTTTTTTAAATGTGGTTACATTTTCCCATAGACTTTTTTGCACGTTGTGGAATAACATTTCATCTGACCGTAATTTCACGGGAACTAAGAATTGGGTAATCATAAATTAATAATTTTCTTATATTGATAACCATTTTAAGAGAAAGCAAGAGTATATATATTTCAATTTGTTTTCCAAATCTATATTCTTTAATTTGCTGAATTTTAAATTCAAATATTCCTTTTTGGTATTATTTGTATTCGTAGTTAAGATACTAATTTTTCTGTCAATAATTAATAATATCTATTTGTGCGATATATTTTAATCAGATGAAATTTAATTAAATTTGAGATAAATTAATTTATAAATACCCCATTCCTAGTGCACGTCCCTATTTCATTCAGGGACGTGAACTACGAAGAGGTATTTGTATGTATTTATGTTAAAAATTTTATGTAATTAATTTTTATGTAAATAAACTTTACGTATAATGCATGAAAGATATAGATAGACAAATTAAAGTGGAGGATTTTGGAAATTATTATGGTGGACAATGATATATTATTATGGTGGGCAATGATAGAATATTTTGGTTGGCCATGATAGATTATTATGGTGGGCAATGGAAGATTATGGTGGGCAATGGAAGATTATGTGGGCAATGGAAGGTTATGGTGGGCAATGGAAGATTATGGTTGGCAATGGAAGATTATGGTTGGCAATGGGAGATTATGGTGGGCAATGGAAGATTATGTGGGCAATGGAAGATTATGGTTGGCTATGAAAGATTATAGTTGGCAATGTAAGATTATGGTGGGCAATGAAAGATAATGGTTGGCAAAGAAAGATTATGGAGGGCAATGAAAGATTATGGAGGGCAAAGAAAGATTATGGTGGGCAATGAAAGATCATGGTGGCAATGAAAGATTATGGAGGGCAAAGAAAGATTATAGTGGACAATGAAAGATTATGGTGGGTAATGAAGGATTATAGTGGGCAATGAAGGATTATGGCGACAAATGGAAGATTATGGTGGGCAATGAAGGATTATGGTGTACAATGAAGGATTATGCTTGGAAATAATGATTATGGTGAGCAATAAAATATTATGGTGGGCAATGAAGGATTATGGTGGGCAATGAGGGATTATAGTGGCCAATGAAGAACTATGGTGGGCAATGAATGATTATAGTGGGTAATGAAGGATAATAGTGGGCAATGAAGGATTATGGTGGCCAATGAAGAACTATGGTGGGCAATGAATGATTATGGTGGGCAATGAAAGATAATGGTGGGCAATGGAAGATTATGGTGAGCAATGAAAGATTATGGTGGATAATGAAGGATTATACATAGTGGACAAAGAAAGATTATGGTAGGCAATGAAATATTATAGTTGGCAATGAAAGATCATGGTGGGTAATGAAAGATTATTGTGGGCATTGAATGATTATGGTGGACAATGAGGGATTATTGTGGGCAATGAATGATTATGGTGGGCAATGGAAGATTATGATGAGCAATGAAGGATTATGGTAAGCAATGAGAGATTATGGTGGCCAATCATAATCTCTCATAAATTATACAAATGTATCTTTTATATATTAAATGTTAAAAGCGTTACTTGCATCAAATATTATTTCACTTGCATCAAATAATACTTCACTTGCATCAAATAATATTTCACTTGCATCAAATAATATTTCACTTGCATCAAATAATATTTCACTTGCATCAAATATTATTTCACTTGGATCAAATATTATTTCACTTGCATCAAATATTATCTCACTTGCATCAAATATTATTTCACTTGCATCAAATATTATTTCACTTGCATCAAATATTATCTCACTTGCATCAAATAATATTTCACTTGCATCAAATATTATTTCACTTGCATCAAATATTATTTCACTTGCATCAAATATTATTTCACTTGCATCAAATATTATCTCACTTGCATCAAATAATATTTCACTTGCATCAAATATTATTTCACTTGCATCAAATATTATTTCACTTGCATCAAATATTATTAGACTTGCATCAAATATTATTTCACTTGCATCAAATATTATTTCACTTGCATCAAATATTATTTCACTTGCATCAAATATTGTCTCACTTGGATCAAATATTATTTCACTTGCATCAAATATTATTTCACTTGCATCAAATATTGTCTCACTTGGATCAAATATTATTTCACTTGCATCAAATATTATTTCACTTGCATCAAATAATAATTCACTTGCATCAAATATTATTTCACTTGCATCAAATATTATTTCACTTGCATCAAATATTATTTCACTTGCATCAAATAATACTTCACTTGCATCAAATAATATTTCACTTGCATCAAATAATATTTCACTTGCATCAAATAATATTTCACTTGCATCAAATAATATTTCACTTGCATCAAATAATATTTCACTTGCATCAAATAATATTTCACTTGCATCAAATATTATTTCACTTGCATCAAATATTATTTCACTTGCATCAAATATTATTTCACTTGCATCAAATATTATTTCACTTGCATCAAATATTATTTCACTTGCATCAAATATTATTTCACTCGGATCAAATATTATTTCACTTGCATCAAATAATAATTCACTTGCATCAAATATTGTCTCACTTGGATCAAATATTATTTCACTTGTATCAAATAATATTTCACTTGCATCAAATATTATTTCACTTGCATCAAATATTATTTCACTTGGATCAAATATTATTTCACTTGCATCAAATATTATCTCACTTGCATCAAATATTATTTCACTTGCATCAAATATTATTTCACTTGCATCAAATAATATTTCACTTGCATCAAATAATATTTCACTTGCATCAAATAATATTTCACTTGCATCAAATATTATTTCACTTGGATCAAATATTATTTCACTTGCATCAAATATTATCTCACTTGCATCAAATATTATTTCACTTGCATCAAATATTATTTCACTTGCATCAAATATTATCTCACTTGCATCAAATAATATTTCACTTGCATCAAATATTATTTCACTTGCATCAAATATTATTTCACTTGCATCAAATATTATTTCACTTGCATCAAATATTATCTCACTTGCATCAAATAATATTTCACTTGCATCAAATATTATTTCACTTGCATCAAATATTATTTCACTTGCATCAAATATTATTTCACTTGCATCAAATATTATTTCACTTGCATCAAATATTATTTCACTTGCATCAAATATTATTTCACTTGCATCAAATATTGTCTCACTTGGATCAAATATTATTTCACTTGCATCAAATATTATTTCACTTGCATCAAATAATAATTCACTTGCATCAAATATTATTTCACTTGCATCAAATATTATTTCACTTGCATCAAATATTATTTCACTTGCATCAAATAATACTTCACTTGCATCAAATAATATTTCACTTGCATCAAATAATATTTCACTTGCATCAAATAATATTTCACTTGCATCAAATAATATTTCACTTGCATCAAATAATATTTCACTTGCATCAAATAATATTTCACTTGCATCAAATAATATTTCACTTGCATCAAATAATATTTCACTTGCATCAAATAATATTTCACTTGCATCAAATAATATTTCACTTGCATCAAATAATATTTCACTTGCATCAAATATTATTTCACTTGCATCAAATATTATTTCACTTGCATCAAATATTATTTCACTCGGATCAAATATTATTTCACTTGCATCAAATAATAATTCACTTGCATCAAATATTGTCTCACTTGGATCAAATATTATTTCACTTGTATCAAATATTATTTCACTTGCATCAAATAATAATTCACTTGCATCAAATATTATTTCACTTGCATCAAATATTATTTCACTTGGATCAAATATTATTTCACTTGCATCAAATATTATTTCACTTGCATCAAATATTATTTCACTCGGATCAAATATTATTTCACTTGCATCAAATATTATTTCACTTGCATCAAATATTATTTCACTTGGATCAAATATTATTTCACTTGCATCAAATATTATTTCACTTGCATCAAATATTATTTCACTTGCATCAAATATTATTTCACTTGCATCAAATATTGTCTCACTTGCTTCAAATATTATTTCACTTGCATCAAATATTATTTCACTTGCATCAAATATTATTTCACTTGCATCAAATAATATTTCACTTGCATCAAATATTATTTCACTTGGATCAAGTATTATTTCACATGGATCAAATTCAATTGCATTAAGATCAAATTCAATTTCACATTGAGCAAATTCCAATTCACTTGGATAAAATAGATATTATCTTGGATCAAATATTATTTCATTTGGATCACTAGATCTATAAAATGCATAGTTGGGTTCGTTCTTTCCCGACTTTACCTCTCACCGTAAGGACAATACTATTTAGAAGCACAGTTGTGTATAAACTCACCCAAGTGTGCCTTTCACTGCACACACCATTTGGTGTTGAGGGAAAGGTAGGTAACTCCGCACTCGAGTTTACCACTCACTAAATGCGCGAAATGAGTGTATAACCTACGAGGACTTACCCAACTTTACCGTTCAGTAAATATTAGATTAGACGTGTGAGGTAAAGTATGGTTAGTTCTGACAGGATCGTAGTTACCCAACTTTACCTCTTAACCCTCCAATTGAGTGAATTTTTCCAAATCTGAAAACATTATACAGACTGTGCGATAATGATATTATTTATTCATTTAAAAAATATAGTCTTCACAAGTCGTAAGAAGAGTTTTGAAAACAATTTCAAATTTATGTACGATTGAATGCACAACGAATACTTTGTTTTTGATTTGTGTGATAAATATTTGAAAAACTTTGAGTGAAGTAAATTGTGTCAGTTAGGAATATTTTTGGAATATTGAGAGAAGAAGAACTTGTTTTTTAGGGAATATCAATAGGGGTATAATCCAGGCGAGAAGAATAAATTCTTAGAAAATCCTCTTGTTATCCCAAAAATATGTCTGGGAAGAGACGTTGAGCTTATTAGTTGACAATAATGGTGAATTATTAATTGAAGTATGTGAGAATTTCTCATAACATTGAAGGAATGTTTTGGAAGTTATATGTACAGTGCTGACTGGAGAATGTCTGTGTAATATTGACGGAATATTAACTTGTAGCACCACCTATCGCTTCTACATGCTGAGTAATTATTGCTGTAATTCAAATGGTATGTCGTTTTTGAAATTTTTTATACCATAGTATGCATATATACATCTGAATACAATTATCGTTTGAATAGATAGT
Organism: Caprella mutica; assembly: GCA_947561585.1. Classification (NCBI taxonomy): domain Eukaryota; kingdom Metazoa; phylum Arthropoda; class Malacostraca; order Amphipoda; family Caprellidae; genus Caprella; species Caprella mutica. The sequence continues at coordinate 9,021 of CANNZV010000779.1, forward strand.
TGGTAGACGAATAAAATGTAAGCTAAACCATATAATTAAAAGAGGTCGTTGTAACGAAAAAAAATCGTACATTGTAAGAGTTCTACCTACATAATTTAAAAAAACGAAAAAAGCATAATTACCCTTAAAACATGTTGTTTATGACTCTCTGATGTAAATAAAAAGAAAACTTAATAAGTAAATTTCTGTTTTCACCTCTACTCGAATATTTATTATTGAATTAATCAGACCAAATTAGCTAATATCCCACATAATCGGCGACAAATCTTGTTCTTTACATTTGAAACTATCCGTTCGGAAGTAAAACTAGTATTACAGTGTATTTAATACTAAAATTAAAAACATATATGAATAAAAAATTTCCAGTTTCAATGAGTTTACAGCAAAATGATGATGGACATCAGCTGCATTTATTGCAACAATAAAGAATATAGCTTGGTGATGACATATAAGTGGTTTGATGTCAATTTCGGAAAGAAAGGCCATATCCTGACATCAAAAGGAAAAAAATACTAGGCATTCGAACAATTAGTCAGAAAGGAAAGTAGTTTCATGAACTATGTACCCTACTATATACTAGTTTGTAGTTGGTGACGATTTAACCTCTATAGAGAACAAATTTAGTTTAGTCTGCCATAATTTCCATGAGTTTTCTATAAATCTCTATATAGTAAATTAATTGTATTTCATGTAAGAGTAATTCTGTACTAATACAAAATTTCTGAAATGAAGATATTTGTAGTGAACCATCCTAATTGTTAGTCATGAGTTTTGAAATAGCTACGTCGTAAAATGAATATATTAAAAAAAAATTGTGAAGTCTGCCATGAAAAGGACAGTTTTTAATAAACTTTTAAATCCACTATAGTGAAGTACTTTCTCTACAGTGAACTAGTTGTAGTTCTCCATAGTGGAATTGTACTGTAATCTTAGATGCAAGAAGCAACACCGTAAATAAAGTCACTTGAATTTCAATTATTTGAAAGATACCAAATTATTGAGAGGGAATTTTGAAGTTGTATTTCTTCAGAGGCATGAATTATGTAAATTCATGAAAAAATTTATTATTATTAATCTACAAAGAAGCGATTGCAATTTATTTATAATGAAACGCCGTAAATAAAGTTTAACCATACAATGTAATCTATACTTATTCCAATAGATATCGATAGATAGCGCCGATCTCTTTTTTTTTTTTTTTTTTGAAAACACTTGAAATAAATATGGAATAGTTCGGTAGATAAAAATAATTTAATTTGTCCAAGATGAAAACAAAACAAGTTTCACAAAAATCAGTCAATATATAAATGAACAAAATGCGTCACAACATTTTTATAATATATTTTGAGTGAAAAAATTTAAATTTTCTTTCATTTTCAAAATAACACAAACAATAATAACCTATTCTTATTCTAATACATTATCTTCAAGCTTGCTTCACGTAACTAGAACTTCCACAAATATTTTTTTTTTACATTTAGCAGGGCTTCAAGTATATTCGGCTCTTGGTTGATTAATCAAAATATTTCTATCTACAGTTATAACTATATTATTTAAACTATATGATGTTCTAAATGGGAAGTGTTTTATTAAACATTATTGTGCATTTGTATATCCTTATTTCATTTATTGTAATATTGTCTGGGTACTTTCCTCCGTTTCATACTTTCATAGGATATATATTTCTCATACAAAAGAAACATTTTGGAATCATTATTAAATTTCTTGTCTCAGTTATACTACGCCATTGTTCATAAGAACAAAACATTGAAAATAATTCATTTAAATTGTTGATTTTTCAATATATGTAAAAGTATCTCAATAGTGTTAAACTTACCTTTTCTATCTCTTCCAGTAGTTCTTCAACTCGCTCCATTGATTGCACTAACTTCAACGCCTTTCTAACACCCAGTGACCTATCAGTATAAATGGCCCGACAAATTGGAATGGTGTACCTACTGATATTTGCAAGTCAGAGTCTCTCTCCATATTCAAATACAAATATAAATGAGAACTTGTGACAAAATATTCGGAGCCGTTTTTCCTAATTGCAGTGAAATTCTTGTTCTATATATTTACTGTTATCATTTAGTCTGTTTTTTGTTCTTGTAAAATGATTTGTAAAATTTGTAATTAAATAAATACATTTCATATTATTATTTGAAATGTATACTCTAGACTTATAAATGGGCTTGAAAGTTTAATTTTAATATTCTTTGTTCATTCTTTTTCTAACATTGTACGCAATGTTTGAATGTATATGATTTTAAACTGTTAGTCCAATAAAAAAATTGCAATGTTTATACACTAACAAAATAAAAGCTCATATCCTAGGAATTGCTTGTGAATTCATGCATGTTTATTAATTAAAAACAATTCTCTTTAAATGATGCGTAAACACACTATTTGAATACGGTGGAAATATTGGTATGGCGTGTAATTAATGGAGAGAAGATTGATGGCCGCTCTACTTGAGATTGAATTGCGGCTAAACTTTTCACTGAAATTGGATCAGAGGATCAGAAAGCTTCAATGAAGAAGAAACCTATTGAGTCGAGATGAACAGACAAGAAATGAACATAGGTAGCAATGATTGTAGGACCAATGTTGTCCCAATATATCAATATTGCCAATTTTGTTTTAATAACTCTAATATCAATATTTTGAACATGTTTTTACTTTTCAAATAATCATTCAATGTTTCAAACATATTCTGTGTTCCGAACATGATCAGTGATTGCTACATGTTTTATTGGTACAAATATATTCTATCCCAGTGTTTCAATCATGTTATGATTGTTTCAAACACATTTTCGGTGTTTCAACCATGTGTTTATTTTTCGAGCCTCATTTTAATGTCCCAAACATGTTAATAATGTTTCAAACATACATTTGATGCTTTAAGGTTTCAAAAATGTTTCAATGTTTCAAACATGATTCAATGTTTCAAACATGTTTTAATGATTCAAACATGTTTTAATGATTCAAACATTTTCCAATGTTTCAAACATGTTTCAATTCTGATAATATATCAATATATCAATGCTACCTGGGAGTCATGTTCCTGATACCTGGTGCAACGCGAGGGCTGTCTTTATCCCGAAACCAGGTAAACCCTCGTATCTGGAGGCTAAGTCGTTTAGGCCGATCACTCTGACCTCTTTCTTCCTGAATTTTTTGGAGAGACTGGTCGACTGGCACCTGAGCGAGTGCTTTGGCGGACTCAACCCAAAAATGCACCTAAATCAGTTTGCTTTCAAACAGGGCCACTCGACCGAAGCAGCCCTTCATGCCATTGTTCAAAATCTTGAAAAAGCAGTGTTCAACAAACAATTAGCCCTTGCCCTGTTTTTGGATATTGAAGGTGCCTTTAGCAATGTCTCTCTGGCGGCCATGAGGTCCGCTTCATTCAATGCAGGAATAGAGATGCACCTGGTCACTTGGATTATGGGGATGCTCAAGAGCCAAAGGGTCACAGTTACTCTTGGTGATTATATCATCACGGTTCGTTTGACTAGGGGTACACCACAAGGAGGAGTTTTCTCAAATAGAAATCAATGGAATTTGGGTTTAGAGATGTTACATACACTCGCAAGAAAGATATTATAAATGTAGCATTATAAACAGTGTACTACCTTTAAATATTTGTGCCATGCACAATAATTCAAATTTCAAGAGGTAAACCGTACAATGTAATACCGAATAAATCAAAACAATCAATAATGAGGTAGGTATGAAGCCATCAATAACTCAGAATAGTAAACTAATTAGAAAAGCTATATCTAAAATTCACAATATTAAGCACACAGGAACACAAACATGCTTTAAAGTGGAAGTGATGCAAACCGACTATGATTAGCAAAAACACAGCTGACCACCACTCACTAGTGATCTTATTCATTTATACTGAACAGCTATAACAGCTATAAATGGAAAATTTAATTTTTGAGGATACTCAGTCTAATTACATGAAAAAGAAGGAATGAAAAGAAATTAATTTGAAGATGATTAATTGAGCGAGCATAACACACCCTCCTCACACCAGTGTTACAAGCTAACTACTCTCTTTTAGTGTGCACGGGTGCTATCTTTCTTTCTTTCTCTCTTGCAATCTTTCTTGCTATCTCTCTTTTGGTGTGCGAGCAGCATCATCTTGATTATAATATCTATACAAAATTAATAACACAACATACTCCTGTCTAATCTAGGATTAGTTCATATAAACATCATTCTCATTACAGTCAAATTTAATAAGCAACGTTCTATTTCCATATTAACAAAATTTAATTGTTGATTAACCAACTCAATTGCAAATTATTATACAGTACTAAGATAAACATTGTGTAATTTAATTTAATTGCAAGATACTAATGAGCACTTCACAAATGAAGTGATTAATCAATAAGTTGAATGTCTGAAAATCGCTACAATTTATATGTGCTGATGTGAGATTGGTTTGGAGTTCAAATTTTAAGCAAAGATTTGAAAATCACGTCTTTTTTGTCTTCACAACAATGACTGTTGTCGGTGTACAGTGCTCCTCTTTTCAGTGCTTCATGTCACTGCAGTGCCTCATGACACTGTGTCTCACTGTAGTGCCTCATGTCATGTGTTTCATTGCTCTTTAATTCAGAGAAATGTAGTCTCCAAGGGTTTCTTTCGGTCTTTGCAGTGCAGTCATTTGGTTGTTGGATAAACACATGCTTACACTTCATTGCAATTAGTCATTTTAAAACTGCGTGCACTGTATTTAGTCACAAAGAAACTTCGTCATTGTATTTACTCACGATAAAACTGCGTGCATTGCATTTGGTCACGATAAAGTTGCATGTATTGTATTCAGTCAGTCACGGCTAAACTGAGTGCATTAATAATTGTATGTAATCAACATAAGACTGCGTGTGTTGTATTCAGTCATAGTAAACTGCGTGCATTGGGATGCATGTTTTAGAGAGAGCATTGAGGATGCATACAATGGGGAGTGTATTAGGATGCATATATTAGGACGTGCATTGGGATTCGTGTATTAGGTGTGCATCGCTGTTGTTTCGGAGAATATTCTTTTTCACCATGCGCAAAAGAGCTAATAAATAAAAGCGGGCTATTTAGTTCCAAAATCTAGTTACAAAAAATGGTATAATGTGAATATCATTCTTAATTTATTGAATTTACCCAGAGACTATATTGCTAATTCTGTTTCTTCCTACTGATGATAGTACATACATGTTAGATTATCATTGTGATGTTTCCTCGTGATCTGTTCGGACTTTAGTAATAATTGGTATGACATCACAATGGCTCATCACTCCAAGTCACTTAACCCTTTAGCGGGCAAGTAGCTCGTATCTTATTTTTTTATTTATTATTTTGAACACATATTTATCTCTACTTATACTTTATTAATACATCAAATAAAATAGCAGACATCGTTCTCTTTCAACTAATTCATGAAAAATACAATACAAATATGAATTTCCAAAGAAAAAAAAATTGTTTGCAAATAAATATGAAAAAAATACACAGGAATAAAATTTCCTAGAAAAAGTTATATAATGGCATACTAAAAATCTAGACAAATTCAAGGAGTTTATCTGCACGTGCCTGCTAAAGAGTATTAAGAAGATTGTTCTGTGGTTTCGCTAGCTACTAATAATACTAGTCCGATTAAGCTGAGATTCTGATATAGGTGCAAAAAGCTCCAAATCTTTGATGTTGCCCATGTAAAAATTTAATTTTAGGTCTCCCACCTGCCGCGGGCGGGGGCGAAAAAACTGTTTTTATCCCCATCCCCTAAGGAAATGTCATTAGACTCAATGGGTTGGTATTACAAGATTCTTTATAAACTAATATGTTCAGCTCTCAATCACCTGGATCGTCAAGTAAGCTTTTTTCAAGCTTCATCATTTTTTTTTTAAATTCTCATTTGTTCACTTTTTTTGAATAAATAGGGTTTGAGAACGAAATTCAAAAGAAGCTCACTTGACGATCTAAGTAATTTCAAACTAAACATATTAGCTTCTATGAATTTTTATGTAGGACCAACCAACCCCCAATGAGTCTACAGACTTGACGCGAGTACGATTTGACTAAAAAATTACCGAGATAATGGAGTAAACAGAAAAAAATACGAATTATAAAAACACACACAAAACAAATATAAGCAAAAAAAGGGAACTTTTCGTCCCAGCCATAGAACTCAAAGGTCTCACAAGGCAACGACGTAGCCATCTACCATAAATGGGAGGCTAAGCCCATTTTAGCAGGGAGGAGAGGGCTGCTGTTGCATACCTCATCTTTCAACCCCCTCCTCCATTATTCAATCCCCCCACACTGACATATATTTGTCAAACCAAAATGAAACTTTTTGTACGTTTTCTTTGGAATATTTTCTAGGTAATTAAAGTAAAAAAAATCGGTGACAATTGCAAAAAACCACTGAAGGATCCCCTTAATGGTATCTATGCTTTATTTGATTTACTTTAAACAATCACTTTTAGTCTGGTACTTCACATGAGTTCATAGAAACTGAAGTTAAGCATGGTGTCATTATTTAATCTCAATTTGTAAAAACACAACTGACGCCATTATGAATTTTGTCAAGTATGTGTATGAGAGGTTGAATGATGGAAATCATATTTTGGGTGTCTCAAATGATTTTAAGAAGGTCTTCGATTCAGTGAATCATGATATATTACTGCTAAAACTTAGTAGGTATGGTGTTAGGGGTAATGCTATATCATGGCTGAGCAGTTATCTTAGTGATAGAACCCAGAGAGGGAGAATTGGCTCTGTTGTCTCTAGTTTTAAACTTGTGTCAAGTGGTGTGCCTCATGGTAGTGTCTTAAGACCCTTGCTTTTCCTGTTACTTGGAGATACTTGTTGCACTTTTCTTGTTCATGCAGTCAATAATGATTTGGTTACTTTGCTTCCCTGGACTATTAATAATAGATTGTCATTGAATGCAAGAAAAAACAACTGTACCTTTAATAACGGATCGTACTCGGATGTAGTAACACCATTGACCTTAGAAAGAGGTGATGTTAACATTGATTTTGCTGATAATTTAAAATTCCTTGGTGTTCTTCTAGATAATAATTTGATCTTTGCTAACCATATTCAGCACGTTTGCGATGAACTAGCTAAAACCGTAGGTGTTTTGTACAGAATTTGCAAATTTGTTCCTCAAAATATATCAATTAACCTATACTATGCTTTAGTCTACCCATATTTACTATATGGCATTCTCGTCTGCGGTGATGCCTCTAATAATCTTTTAGATCCTCTTTGTCTTTTACAAAAGAATATAATAATAATAGTTACCTCTTCTGATTATTCAGCTCATTGTAGTCCTCTTTTTTATCAGACAAAAAATCCTGCGATTAAGAGAGATTTAGAAATATAGTCATGGTATTTATATGTATAATGCGTTCACTTTGTTATAATGGGCCAATCTGTTGGAATGATATTCCTTTGACCATTAGCAATTCTGTTTCGTTGAAATCTTTTAAGAAAAAAATTAAGGATCACTTGCTAGCTACCTCTGTGAAAAATTAAATTATGTCACGAACGGCAGCAGTACTTAGGATTTTGCTAGTTTTTGTTATCAGTTCTCGTTGATAGCCTATTTTAGGATTTTTACACAATTTCTATAGTTTTTTTTAATTTCCATCCCATTCATTTCTTTATAAATTTATTTACGTTCGTCTATTTTTTTATTTTATTAACTTTGCAGTGTAAAGTCAAAGGTAATTAAAGTAAAACATTTTGCCTAAAAAGTTTCTTAAGAAACTCCATATAGGCTTGATGAAATGCATTTTATTTATTTTTTTGTGTAGCTTCTTTATGTTATTTTTTTTTTTTCGTTAATAAATTATTATCATTATCATTAATTTTTTTAATGTAACGAACATAATATTAATATGTAATGGATTAATAGTAAATACAGTGCAAGGAAAGCTAATGAAATCAATCATATATTTAGTTATTATTGGTGATTTAAACAAAATGGACGTGGCAGTTCTTGGAAAGTGGACATTAACATAGGTGATGAAGTAATAGTGTCCAAGTATTGGATATTCCCAAATGACGCTATACTAAATTCTATTATATTTTCTTTTGTTATGAAATTAATCTTATCGTATTACAAGAGGATATCTGCAACCAAATTTACAGTGTGTTTCAACATTTTTGATATTTTTCAATGGCTTTTATTCATATTTAAACTGACGAAAAAAAAAAAATAATAGTGCACCAAAATGTTCAGGAAGAGTGTATTTTTAATGACTAATAACAAGAAATACATTTTATAGTAGGTGCTGGAACTGACCTCCATTTTACTGCACACAGAGATTCACCCGCTTCAAAACATTAAGTGCTACAATATGAAAGGGCATTCTCGCGATGTTCTTCTGAAAATCTATTCACGACATTGATAAGTTTGCCCACTGTAGATGGTTTTGCAGAATACACTTCTTTTTGAGCTAAGGCACAATAATAAAAATCCAAAGGATTCATATCTGGATTATGCACTGGCCACCCAATCTGTGTCCCACGGCTGTTGACTCAGCCTCCAAACTTATTCAACAGGAATTCTTTGGCGGCAATGGTGCAATGGCAGGAGCACCTTCCTGCATCCACCATCAACCTTGTCATGTAGCACAAGAAAGAAAGGTGGGCCAAATATTTTCTTGCAGCAACTTATTGTAGCAGTTTCCATTCACTATCTTGCGTCTTCCATTTCCATCCATGAAGGCATGAACGTTTGGCACTTTAGCAGTTTCCATTCACTATCTTGCGTCTTCCATTTCCATCCATGAAGGCATGAACGTTTGGCACTTTACCGTTTACAAACTTCCCAAAATTTCTATTGTTAGATAAGACAATCTCATTGGGACTAGTAAGAAACCAAGTACCATCATTCTAACTGTGGGGGCCTTGATTCAAGCAAAACAAATCATCGGTCCAGATAACTTTCAACACAAATTTTTCGGGATCTTGCTGATCCAATAGCCACCGGCAGAATTTGAGTCGCTGTTCCTTAATGAGCTTTCGTTATTGGATGCACAGCAATATCAAGATAGAACAGCACGTGAAGGTCTTTCTCAATTAAGTAGTTGAAACAATGTCGAAAAGAGGAGCTGATTTCCTGACTGAGTTTCTTGATTTTACTTCAAAAATGTTCTGACTTTTTTTAATTCCTCTGCCGTTCTATTAGAGCAGTAGTATTTCTCAAACTCAAATTCTTAGGGCCCCGCTCACCTAATATTACCCCATAAGCCATAATTTCATGCAAGTTGGATACCAGATATTTATAATCACGAAAAGAATTGTGAATAATTATGAAATGTTTGAAGGAAATAAATCATTTAATTATCAGTCACTATTTTGAGATTTGACAAAATTGATATGGATAATTTACTTATTGAACAGAATAGATGACATAAAGTAAATAGAAATTAACTATTATGGCACCAATTAGTGAATCTTGTTTAATATTCAAAGATAATACAGCTTTTTAACATTAATTTGAAACAATTCAAGTTCAATTTAAAATAAATCAAGTTTAATTTGAAATAAATCAAGTTTAATTTAAAATAAATCAAGTTTGATTTAAAATAAATCAAGTTTGATTTAAAATAAATCAAGTTTAATTTAAAATAAATCAAGCTTAATTTAAAATAAATCACGTTTAATTTGAAATAAATCAAGTTTAATTTAAATTAAATCAAGTTTAATTTAAAATAAATCAAGTTTAATTTAAAATAAATCAAGTTTAATTTAAAATAAATCAAGTTTAATTTAAAATAAATCAAGTTTAATTTAAAATAAATTAAGTTTCATTTAAAATAATCAAGTTATATTTAAAATAAATCAAGTTATATTTAAAATAGTTCAACTTTAATTTAAAAAAGCTCAAGTTTAATTTAAAAAAAAATGAAGTTTAATTTAAAACTAAAATTCTATGGGCCTTCGATATCGCACATAGGAAGCTCTGCGATAATATCATTATACACTACGTGCTACACTTTTGTGCAGATCACACATTTTGCTGTAAAATGAGTATAACTCATCCAAATCCATTGAAATTTTCAGTAGACACTTGTCCAATACAGATGTAACATGCCAAGAAATTTCAAATGCCTGTGATACTTATTGGTGAATTGACAAGGATTTTTCCTTAAAAGGTATAATTTCAGAGTACCACGCTCTTGTGCAGGAGGATAAAAGTGCTTATATAACGTTCAAAAACAATTTTATTTAACTCAAAAAGTGTTTTTTATATGCAGGAGCTACAAGAGTGCAAATTTAATTACTTCGAAAATACAAAATTAATGAAATTATAACAAAAACTGCATTTTAATTATTAATACCCAGTAAAACCTCCCCTCTTGTCAACGACCCTCAAAAGACGTCTATCCATGGAGCTAGTCAACTTATTTATAGTATCTGGTGTTATCTTCTCACAGATTTTCTCAATTTCCCTCCAGAGGTCCTCCTTGTTTGTGAATTGACGTCTTCCCGCATACAACTTTTGTTTTAATATGGACCAGAGGTTTTCAATTGGATTTAAATCCGGTGAGAGGCTGGGCCAGACCATCAATTTATCATCCGAGAACTTAAGAGTTTCCAGGTAACTGCGGGTGGCTGTAGCTGCATGGGACGGGGCGTTATCATGCATGAAAATGATCTTTTTCTTGAGTGCAGCTGGTTGCCTCTTCAGTCACTGAACAAAATTGTTCTTCAAAAAGCTAATATAATTAGCTGACGTGATTTTAACGCCCTCTGGTACACGGAAGGGTCCCACCAATCTGTCTCCAAGTATTCCAGCCCACATCATAACACCTCCTCCTCCTTGTTGACGACGAATCCTCTGAGGACGAGAAGAGCCATGGGCAGTCCATGACTTTGCCCAACCGTCAGGGCCGTCAAGAGTCGCTCGCATCTCATCAGTGAAGAGCACAGTCTGGAAGTCTGTCTTGAGATACTTCTCAGCCCAAGAAACTCTTGCTTTCTTGTGTGACTCCTTCAAAGGAGGCCTGATAACGGGTGAAACATGAGAAGCCATACTTCTCAAGATCCTGCAACGAGTGGTTTTGGGGACTTCCTCCATACCTGCACTCTTGAAAATTTCCCCACTTGTGGCAGTGGAGTTCCTCTTGAGTTCCCTCTTGATCCTGGACAAGTTCCGCCTGGTTGCTACTTTCCATTTACCCTTATCCTTACGAGTGACCTTCCTCATGGGATCATCAATAAATTTCTTCACTGTACGTGGGTCACGACCGATTTCAGTGGAAATAGACTTTGCATCATGTCCCTCAGCCAGCATGGATACTATCTTACTCTTTTCAGAGTCAGAAAGACACGGGCGGCGACTCATTTTCGATATTTAAAAATGTGAGGACAACAAACACAAGAGCGTAGCACGGTTAAATAATGTAAAAATTGATCATACTCGGTTAATAAACAACGGATTACCTTCAAATTTTATACATAACCTCCTAGTGAGGGTTTCCATATTAACTGCAAATTTCATTTTATTTCATTGATTTTTTACTCATTTTATCCCAAAATTTGTGATCTGCACAAAAGTGTGGCACGTAGTGTATTACTAATGGGAGGGGATGAGATCATGAGAGTAGTGAAATGAGAAAAGTGAGAATTTAGTGAGAGGAGAGAATTAAGATGAGAGATATGAGAGAAATGAAATGACAGTAGTGAGAATTTAGTTAGATGAGATGAGAGAAATGAAATGAGAGAAGTGAGTGAAATGAGAGAAGTGAGTGAAATGAGAGAAGTGAGAATTTAGTGTGATGAGAGAGGTGAGCAATAGAAGATTATGGTGGATAATTAAAGATTATGGTTGGCACTGAAAGATTATGGTGGGCATTGAAAGATTATGGTGAGCAATGAAATATTATGGTGGGCAATGAAAGATTATGGTGGGTGATGAAAGATTATGGTGGGCAATTAAAGATTATGGTGGGCAATGAAAGATTATGGTGGGCAATGAAAGATTATGGTGAGCAATGAAAGATTATGGTGGGCATTGAAAGATTATGGTTGGAAATGAAAGATTATGGTGGGCATTGAAAGATTTTGGTGGGCATTGAAAGATTATGATAGGCAATGAAAGATTATGGTGGACAGTGAAAGATTATGGTGGACAGTGAAAGATTATGGTGGGCAATGAAAGATTATGGTGGGCAATGAAAGATTATGGTGGGCAATGAAAGATTATTGTGGGCAATGGAAGATTATGGTGGGCAATGAAAGATTATGGTGGGAAATGAAAGATTATGGTGGGCAATGAAAGATTTTGTTTGTAAATGAAAGATTATGGTGGGCAATGAAAGATTTTGTTTGTAAATGAAACATTATGGTGGACAAATCAGGAGGTCCCTCTAATAATTAGAGGGACCTCCTGATTTCTTCTTTCGAAAAATTGTTCCATTCTTGTCGCAATCTCGTTTTATTCTTGTAAAATAAAAAATTTGAACTGTTCTCTTGCTCTTTCAGATATCTTGTACTCTTGTAAAAATAGACGTCTGATCATTGCTGGAGTAGATGTTGTCCTGAATGCTGTTATTATAATCTTTTTCTGTTCATCGGAGAATTTCACCATTTCTATTAGCCTTCTGTTATTTCTTAAATGTCAAGTTTTCACAATAGTTTTTGTTTCCACGTCGAAAATCCAATCTTAAGTAACAAATTGGTGTATCTTGAATACCTTATTACGATATTTAATTGTTTATATATGGCTATTGAAAAATATAAATAATGTTGAAACACACTGTAAGTGAATTATTACAATACAGTTCCACAGAGCAAGTTACTGTACATAATTACTGATAATCTTCGGTGTGCCCAAAACGGTTATGTTTCTTTCGTCTAAAATTATAAAAGTATAGCAAAAAGCTTATAAGATTTTTGAGATATTTTGTTTCCACATAAGATTCTATCAATACAGTCATGCAAGCATAAAGTTTTTAGGATAATGTTTTTAGGATAATCCTTCTCTGATTGGTCGGAATTAAACCGTTAAAGTTCCAACCTCTGTTGGCTAATCCACCTTGCATATAGTTATGAGTTGAATTGAATTACATTTCAAATAATATGAACTTTGAAGCTCATGACATAGATGGTTCTAATGTAGTTGGTGCATCTACTAGTTTGTTGTATTGCACACTTCATGATTGCTTAATGACCAGACACTATAGTTCGATGAATGGCACAACCGATGCACTATTAGTGAATCTCCATTGTCATTATATGAATTAATGACCGTAAAAACTTTATCCCTAAAATTATCCGCTAGGAACCATATTTTTAAAATTATATTCTTAGCGGAAGAAATATTTTAATTTCTAACCTTAAAGGTTCAACCAATAATTCTTTACATAAATGGGAAAATGAGTGTGCATTTTCTAATACTTCACTAACTGTTTCCATTGAATGGTAACATACAATTTGGATACATTATAATCATTCTCTTGAAATAAAATTTGCTTTTTTAATCATATCAAAATATGTCAAATGTGAAAATTAGGTACTTCTTCAGACTAGATAATATTGCAAAGCCCATTGTCAAGAGAACGTGCGTGACTGGTTAACGGCCAAGGGGATGTAGTCACTAGTCGGTAATCTCATCACGATTCAACCAATGAGTCGTACATCACCGAATATGTGATATGCACAATATTGTACATCAGAGTAGATTAGAGTAAACTACACTAGACAATAATTAAAGTAATTAATTGTCGTGATTATCTTGGGGCAAACACAATACAGGTTTTAATTGTGGATGGCATTAAGCGTTTGACTAAAATAAAGATTGAGAAGTAATTTAATAAAACTCTATCAATTATTAAACAATGAAAGTCATTCTGTAGTTCAATATTTATAAATTTTCTCATTCATCACTGTACTCATCTATCATGACTGAAAATAAATAAAGTCAGATTGAAGTTCTTTATCAACTATTGATTATATGGAATACTGAATTGAAAAGAGTTATTACAGTGTAATTTAAGCTTTTCTCCCGTTTATAAATCTTCCCCCTCTGTGTTAAGCAGAAACTATGTGAGTGAAACAAGATGTCTTCGGTATTAGAAATTCTCTTGTTTTTATCTTGTCCCGATTAACGATATGTTGTGCGGATTTTTATGTACTAGGCTACGGGCAGGATAATACCAATATTTGCTTTACAAGGATATACAAGGAATGTTTGGGGTGGCGGCTTGTGATACACAACGCTCAGCGGACAGGTCGAACGTAGACCCCGATTATCAGATCACATCAGTATTTATAACAAATAGAGTGTAAGGGTGACCTTCGGTACTCCTTTTTGAAACTATTATCTTTCTGCAAAGAGATTTTCAGCATTTGTTATTTAAGATTTGAGATGTTATTTCTGTCGACAAAGCAAAGCTGAAACTTACTAGACTGTTTTATCGTTAAATGGCATTGTTAACTTCTTAACAATGCTTAAGTTTCAATATCAGATAATGAGCTGTTTTATTTGCTATCCTTATTAGAAGATCTATTAGCAATTCCTAATTGTGAAATGTCATTCAATTAATGATATTATAAAAGTTACAACAATCTCAAATTCAATAAGGATACTTCTTCACAATTGTTATAATACTAATCGTAAATAATCATAACACTAATTATTTATTTATTATTTAAATTGAAACAATTCATTTCAAAGAACACATTTTTGTTGTGTTAGAAGGTAATGAAATACCTTTTTAAACATATTTTTTTCTCAACCAGGTTGGCTATACGTTCTTTAGTTGTATTATTCAGTTATTCAAATAACAAAGGCAAATAATTTAATCTGTCTAATTTCGCACTGATCAACTACTATAACCGATTTTCTAAGTGTCAACAATTTTCACTCTCTTTCAGCACAACTGTTGAAATTATAAAATTAATAATCTTCAACTATTTACATATAATAATTCAAATTTGAATTATTTGAATGATTGAAAATAATCAATTATAGTGTTAGAGAATTCTCTAACACCCAACACCTCTCCTGTACACTTCACTTCTTCACTGCACCTCTTCACAACACTTCTTCCATTCATGCACCTCTTCTATCATAATTAAGAAGCTCCTCCCTTCACATCTGCCTCACTTCTCAATGATTTCCCTGAGGTAAAATCCAAGTTAGTGCATCAGAGAGTAATCTCCTCTTCAATATTTCAGCACAACCCGTCATGCGTCAATTTGATTCCTTCGTGCATTACTATCAATTTGAAAAGAGGAACACTTCGCACATACTGAATCCTTCATCTAAAGCTTGCCTAAATAATAATGTAGAATAAATAGTGCTTTGCTAATTAGATAAAGTTAAATGTACTTTGAATTTACAATATGAGTGAAAATATTCCTAACATAGATTTTTACAAAGTATAACTATTAACCATTCAATGTATTATTAACTTTTAAGAATTACCATTAGCATAAAGCCGCCGCGATGATATTAACAAAACTCAGTTTTCAAACTATTTTCCTTATTTTATAATATCTATTCTTAAGTATTAGTAAAACTCATACTAAGAATTAGTAAAAAAAGTTCTAAGAATTAATAAAAATAATACTAAGTATGAGTCAAATTTCGTAATCAGTAAATTGAGATAAAAATAATCGCAAAATATAGGAGTAAATGCGGTAAAGATTCCAAAGACAAATTGAAGGTAAAGGGAAATTGACATTTTCATCTAGTCATATCAGGTAAGTGATTTATCTAACACTTAACACTGAGACACTCTACTTCAAATTAATGATGATTAGTCTAGCTTCAATTTTCAGTGAATAAATGATCTATCTAACACTTAGAGCCTTGACTTTAAAATTCGAATTATGAATACTTTCTCGAGGTTCAATTTTCTGTGAGTAAGGGATATATCTAACACTTAGACCCTTTTCTCAAATTTGGTAAGCTTACTCAAGTTTCTATCCTTTGCAAGTAGAGGATCTACTGATCGGTTGACCCTCTACCACAAATATTGGATAGAATAAACCTATTTGTCCTTCAATTTTGAGAATTTATTGGAACAAATTTAAGTAAAGGATCTATTCATCAACTGGACACAATAATTTTTAGTAATTTACAAATATTCAATCATCAATTCGCTAGTAAAGGATCTATCTACCACTCTACCTATTAATATTAGATAGATGATTTACCCTTTCGATTATTCTATTTTCTTCCCAGTTGCAGTACAAAGATGTGGAAAAACTATCAGTTTTATGGTGCGTGTTGCCAATAAGATAGTATTTGTCCCTCCCCAATAAAGTCATTGTCTGCCTAAGACAAATTAGCTCCATATCTTCAGAAAGCCATTTTATACTTATTTTTAGTGGACTCCAGCCATTAAAGTGAACACTGTTTAATAAGGCTGGAGCAGATGTTCACACTTATAGGAAGTGATTTCATATAACTACTTTAACTTAAAGTAGTTTCATATAACTACTTTAAATGCTTCTTAGAAATAAATCATATTGGTTTTAGCATGCATAATAAATTGACTATTTGTGAAAATGGAGCAGGGGGCAATACGAACTTTACACTTAATTACTTCTAAGCCAAGGTAAAGATAGATATTATTTATTTCTAATTAAAATTAATAATTGTGTGAAATAGGATGAAAGGATGATCAATAATTATCGCTAATTTGTCCATAATATTTAACTACTCGTGTTTTTTCCTATATTATTACACTCTCACTTATTTTGATTATTCAGAATTCTTATATGATCTTGTAAACATTCAATATTTAATATTTAATCATAGTTGAAGAATTGCCCTTTAATAGAGTTACTGTTTAACGCTGAATATTTCCCAAAAAATATATATATGTGTAATTGTTTGTAACAAAAATTGAATGGTTGAAGAAAGTGGAATTCGTTAAAAGTGACGTGGTGAGCTTCAAGCTAAAGTGTCATATCTTATTTAAGGCAACCAAAAAACCTTAAAGAGAGGTCATACGAGTTCCATCCAACGTGTTGATTCACGGACTCAAATGTCTCGTAATGGAGAACTTGTTTATTGTTTTTCACCATGATCCGAGTAGATGATAAATCATTAACAGCTTCATCTTTGTATTGCTTAAGAAATTGTTCAATTAGTAGGTGATGCTTCTTATTCAATATTAATTAATTAGAAACAAAAATATTCTATTATTCTTATTACATAAAGTAATTTTCATTTGCCTTTATTAAATATTTTATTTAAAGGAAATGATTATTTTAAATATTGAATTTATTTCGGTGGAATTGTTTCCTTACATACGAATTTTGTTTATTTAACAAGTAAGAATTTGCTGTAAACATTGACTTACAATGAATTTTATACCGAGACACACAAAGAGATCCTTTCACCTCAAATTTGTAATAGATCCACTTCAGTGCTCAAAGTGTGCGGGAAGCTGAAAAGTGAGATAAGTTCTTGAAAGTTGTGAAAAAGAGGTTAAACAGAGAAACGTGTATTTACCGTTTGCATTAAAAAAAAGTAGAATATAGAAGCTCCTGTCACTGTAATTCGACATCCGCTAATACAACCCCAACATCTCCTTCAACATTTCTAACTCACTAAGAAATGCAATTATGCGTACCGGAGATGCCTATCATTTAATTAATTATTTCGAATAGGTTAATTCAGAGTAAGACGTTCCATTTGACTGACTAATTGTTAGAGTGATGTGTTGCTGTGAACATTCATTAGTGTTGGAATTGAGTTTAGAGAGTTGATTAATTTCTATAACAGTTCCATATATATCATTAAATAAACTATATTCCATCTATACAGTATTTATGACCAGGCTGATAATCATAACATTTGCTAGTGCCATTGCAAGATAAAATAAACATATTCAATGCTAGTAATACATCCTGCACATGTGCCTAATAAAGTAGCTAGTTCAATAATCTACCCTCGTAAACAGTCTTTCCCTTTCATTTTCTGCCAATAAACATCATTAGTGTAGACGACTGCAAATAATTAATCTTATCATGGGATTAAAGACCTGTTCGGATTTTATCATTACTAAGGGATTCACCAAAGAGCGTGTACCCATTTGGAAAAATTATGTGTAAGGTGTGAAACAGACATATTAAAAAATAGATGCAATAATAGGTCTATTTAACATTTAAGAGTAAAGTACCTATCATCCAAAAGGTTCTTTAGTTGAGGACAAATGGAGATGAAAAGAAAAGTCTCAAATTGTTGGATAGATTCTTACTGTATTTGCCCTTCTACTGCAAATAAAGGATTGTACAATGATGGTTTCATGTTCAATTCATATAAATTGATTGTAGTCTCCCATTACTTTTTTGTGAACTGCTTAGAAATTTATGCTTCAGCTCATATAAAGTTTTCAATAATTCTACAAAAAAAAATACCGGACGATATTTTGTTATTCTCAGTGATGCTAAATTTTCCTTCATTCCTCCAGAGTTCCATTGAAGGGATGAATGTTATTGAATGCTATTTAGTTATTTATGTTAACTTTGACTGGCCTGAAATATGTCTGTAGATTGGAAACGATTCATTTCATGGAAATGAATTGCATGCATATTCATATTTTAGGATACACAACTACAAATCAATTAATTATTACATTTGAAGCTAGAGAATACATTATATTCAGTGCTGAAACACGTGAAATTGAGGATATTGGTAATTTATGTATTGTATAGCAATTTGACCATAAAATACCAATATACAAATTTAGAATCCTGAATATACTTATTTAAATGATAAATGTATAAAGCACGATAAAAAATAACTTTCCTATTTTTTCTCTAAAATTTCCAATGGAAAGAAAAGAAAGTTATTAAGTGTTGAAGTTCACGAATGAAAATTTCACTAAACCTCTTTAAATTATATTCTTTTGAAGATACAAACGAATATTTTGTCGAGAGAAAACTATTTCAGGAGAATTAGGTGAGAAGGAAATTGTCTCGGAATATAATTCCATTCTCATATCCAAAGGAATTCAAAGAAATGGCATCAGATGGAATTAGATTCTCCTGTTCGTGGACCTGGAATGACACGAGACGAATTGATACTTGGGTGAAAATGACTGTGGAAAATATTAGTGCTACTTGAGACATGCAGGGTGAGATATTAGATGCGAGAGTGAGAGACAAGAGAGAGAGAGAGAGAGAGAGACAAGATTGAGAAAGAGAGAGAGAGGGAGGAGAGAGAGACATCATTAGAAACTTATGTAGTGCTAAAGAATATCTAACAATTATTATAAAAAAAAATAGATCGAAATGGAGAAATTCTTGATAAATAACATTACAAGATTTTATCCAGTATAGTAGAACACCACTGCAATGAAATTCTGTATAGTGAATACAGACTTCTCATTAAGAAAGTAGTCTAAATTTTCTTTAGTCTGCTGTAAAATGGCCCTTAGTTTTCTTAAACTGATGGCAATTCATGGCAGAGTGAAGAAAAGTTGTTCATTTTATAGGTTAATTTTACTTCCTTACTCCGGAAATTAGATTCACCTTACACAATTTCATTATAGTGGAATTCCACTGTAATCATTTTCCTAGGATTGGCATCAAATATCTCGGTAGTAAAACAGAATGTTTGGTGGTTAAAGAAGTTCTTCCGTAGCATAAAGAACTACACGCGATAAACTCTCTTGATGTGAATGTATTTCATATTCATTAATGTTTCTATTTCATACTTGATGATCATTCAAAAAATTCAGGACCGTGAACTTTACATTTATAAAAGATGTTCAAAAATAATTTAACTCTGAAACTATTAAATTATTGATACAGAATCGATGAATAAATAAATTTGAAAAAAAAAAAAAAACCAAAGGTATTCAGTTGATTCACTTTACTGTTAATATGAAGAAAACAACATGTACCAGTATACTGCATTAAAAGAATAAAGAGGAAAATAAAGAGGTGATAGCAAGGTTAAGCCTATACATAATGTTATACCGAATGAAAGACCTCGTATTGAATAGTTTAACCCAATATTGCTATATTATGCTTTGAAATATTCAGCACACTACTAGCAGTGTATTTTAATTTAATGCCAGTCCATGCTATAAACTCTATCACTTGATCATAAATTGGTTAAATGGTAATTCCGAGAAGTAGTAATTATGAAAGGGAATAAATTCGTGATTGGATGACATCATATATATGTTGTTATTGAAATAGACAGTAATCTAAATAAATATTAATTAAAATGAACTGTTATCAATATAGAAATAAATTAAAATGAATAGCAATCTAAATAGACATTAATTTTATTAAAATGTAATAGAACAACATTAATTGGAATGAATATCAATACAAATATAATGTAATTTTGCAATGAAATGATAGCAGTTATATTATTAAATAGTATTATTAAACTCTGCTGCAAGTTACACAGAGTTAATTGACGCAATTTGAAGTGCATCGTTCATCACTAATGAATGCTAGATTCAATTAATGTGCATTCATTTACATGAAATACATGCATTGGAACACTTACACCTTTGGTGATTGTTGCAGTCCACGTCAAATAAAGTTAACAACTATGGGTATTCAGTCAGAAAAACCAATAACTATTAAAGTTTTTCTTATGTGAAATCAAATCAAAAAAATTTCATATAAGTCGGATTTTTGATAACGGAAAGATAACTCTGGAGACTTCAGAACCCTTAAGGGGATTGTTCGGTGTTTTTGGTTGCTACCAATAATACCGGTCTGATTGAGTTGAAATTTGGAAATAGGGTGTAAAATTTTTCAAATCTTTGAAGTCATCCATATATATTTTTTTATTTTGAGGCCCTCCTCCCCGTCGGGGGGGGGGGACCCAGCTCGAAATAACCTAAATCGTCAAATGATTTATTTTGAATTTCCCTCTTAAATTTATTTTATTTATTTCTAAAAGAAATCTTCTTATTCTTCACTTTTTTTTCACGTTTTATTTTTAATAAAAAGAAGTTTGAAATCGAAGTTCAAAAAAGGCTCAACTGACGAACTAGATAATTTCGAGCTAAATATATTAGCTTCCATAAATTCTTCTGTAGGACTAATCCCCATTGAGTCTATATACTTTTGTGTGATTTGAGTGAAAAAGTTACTGAGATAAAGGAGTAAACCAAAAAGTTGAAAATTATAAGAAAAAAATTTAAGCAAAAAAGGTCCCTGTCAGAGAACTCAAAGGTATCCCAAGGCAACGACGAAGCCATTTACCAAAATTGGGAAGCTATGCCCAGTTTTTGTACTGTGGCAGACACTATCTCTCACCACCCCCCCCCCATTCTTCTATTATTCAATCCCCTTCCCCACACTGACTTATAGTTGTCACACAAAAATTAAACTTTTTGTACGTTTTATTTGGAATTTTTACTAGAGAACTATAGTAAAAAAAAATAGGTAAAAAATTGCAAAAAAACACTGAACGACCCCCTTAGGTGGCAGTAAACGCAGAATGAGCTGAATGTAAGAATAACAAGAAAATCACTAGCAGGCACCAGTCTCTAATTTGAGGATATTTATGGGCCCATCAAAGTAAGGCCGAAGTTATAAAATAAGGAATACTCGTTGTAAGGAGATCAAAAGGACCTAAAAAGCTACTCGGAGCTCTAAAATATTTGATATTATCTTCCTAATTCCAGTGTCCCAATATATTGGCTAGTGTTATTCTAGATAACAAGGTTTAGTGAAACATATTTTTAAGTTTTATTACATATACCGGTATATCAATAACCATATTGCACTTATATGTAAGAAAAATCAAAATCTGCTTGTATAATTAGTAAGATGAAAAGCTATATGTTCGTTCAAATTATTTGTCCAAATTGTATATTATTCTAACTCTTCCATATTTGTTTTATTGTAACGTGATTTGGGGTGGAACTAATCCTTGTCAATTGCAACCTTTGCTTGTGCTCCAGAAGAAGCTTTTGAGAGTCATTTAAAATAAGGAAAATTTATCACATACTGATCCTTTATTTATTCGGATTAATAATCTTTAAATTCATGATATCCTTGATGATCTTTGAAATCAATTCATTTTCAAAAAGAGAAGCACCTTATCCACTAGTCAACATACTTATGATACCAGACATAGTTCTGATTTTGTGCCGACAAGAAGGAGACTGCAACTGACAAGGCGTTCGCCTCACTATGCTGGTATACTAAAATTTAACGACTTGCATGATTATCTTAAATCTGAAGATAGAATTAATTGGTTGTTTAAAAAAGATAGGAAGAAATACCATAAAGAGTGGCGCAAATATAAGGAAACCCATTTCCAAATTAGTTTATTTTACAAACTATTAAAGCTAGAAATTTTATTGAAACACTTATTTATTTGTATAGATAGTATTTTGCATCTTTAATGAAAATCTGTTAAAATTATACATTCTGCAGCGAATTGAAAAAAATATATAAATTAAAAGGG
Source organism: Caprella mutica (assembly GCA_947561585.1). Classification (NCBI taxonomy): domain Eukaryota; kingdom Metazoa; phylum Arthropoda; class Malacostraca; order Amphipoda; family Caprellidae; genus Caprella; species Caprella mutica. The sequence continues at coordinate 31,462 of CANNZV010000779.1, forward strand.
CTTGCGCGAGGACGAAAAACAAAAAAAGACTTCAGAATAGGTATAATCTATTTCCATATGTTAGTAGTGAAAATTAAAAAAAATGTTATTTTTCATTCAATTAACGCTCTGTTTATTGACTGTTACATTCAAGGAAATACTTCTTCATCACCAATTACGATGTCTTCTCAAAAACGATCATTTCGAACTCTTGAAAAATTTAAGACTCTCCGGTTAATCAGTTCTAAGAGTTCGAGCATTACATGCTTTTTGAAAGGATGATACTTCACATCGTGTTTAACACTTCGGTGAAATGTGTCTTTAGTGATGTCTAATTCATTCCTTCTGATTGATATGTTTGGATTAAACTTTTTTACTCAAAAAATATTTTATTTATCATATTTCATTGAATCTTTTGAGCAGTGTCATTTGAATTATATGTATGTAAGAAAGTGAACTAAATATTGCCTATATATGTATCTACTCGAATTGAATGTATATAAATGAGCGTTAGAATAAAATGTATACTTAATGTTTAGCTAAATTGAGTGCATGAATGTAAATAGTACCTAGATGCTTTATTTAATTGTATATCGGTATTAAAATGAATTGAAGAGTAATTATATACCTCTGATATACCTCTAACTTTGCCACTAATCTTTGATGAACGAATGAGCAAATTGTATTACTATTTAAACACATAAAACACCAGCTCGTAACTAAATATTAAAAGAACGAAAAAGCGGACGATAACTCACCTCTACAGACCCAGTATTCAAAGCAAGTCTTTCCACTGGACTGGAGAGAAGCCTCAGAACTGATTAAGAAGTTAGTAAGAGTAGAGGGAGTGGATACCAATGAAATAATACCCAATAAAGTCGATTATAATTCCATTAGCGAGAGTATTGGGAGTTGATACAGTTAAGTAAATCATAGGGGAATATTTTGTGGATATATGTAAGGCTAATACGTGTCCATTAACTTCTATGGAAAAATGTAGGAGATTTACTATTCTTGGTTCAAAAAGTAAACATTGCACATTTCAAATATTCTGAGCTACATGAAATATTGATTGATGATATAAATGTATTTAGAGGCAGAAACTTATGAAAGTTAACACGTGTATAATAAGTTCACCTCTACCTCGAAGAATTTAAATGGGGTTTACGGACGAGTGATTTATGACCACTCCGAGTCCTAGCGATAAGTCAGAAGGAAAATATATACAAGGAAACTAAAAGAAGAAGTCGGATGTTTAGATATAAATTACTTAATTCTTAAAGAATGATTAATTTGAAAATTGATTACCCTATTTTTATTTGAAGAGGCAATAAATTAAAAACTAATTAAGGTAATAAGTTTGTTCATTTTTTTCTGGATAATTGTTAAGATTATTTTCCGAAACATAAAATCTTTTCAAAATCAAAATATTTAGAAATATATCTTTCAATTATACTAACATAAGGAATACATTTTTCTCATCAAAATCATAGAGTTTATGAAAATAATTAAACATTAAATGTAAAACAGAAAAAAAAATTACAGGTTGGCTGTCATAATATATATTCAATTTAAATTCGAATTGAAGATAAATCATGAATAATCGAGTACAATAATGATTGCTAATGCTCTATAAAAGACATCAATGACTTATTCACATAGTCTCTAATGAAATTAAACAGTTAATGAGAACTAAGAATCAACGGCAGTCCACCAGAGTGGAATAAATTACTTACACTCTGTTAAATTAATGATCAGTTAAATACTTAGAAGGGGAATTATATACAGAATGAGAATCAGAACCACTAAAATCGACGTAATATTTCCCTTATATTAGAATTAGAAATCAAATGAACATGTTAAGAAAAATAGAACATCTAAGATTCTATATTAAAACTCAAATTACACTGAAAGTAAGAATATGAGATAGAATTAAACAAACTAAGTTTATCAGCCATATGAAATGATGTAACGTTAATAAAAAGTTGAAGTTTTTACTGTTATAATCTTTAAAAAATTGAGATATTAACTAAAACGATCATGTTATTCCCTAAAGAGTTATCATGGAGAGAAATTTCAATTCATTTATATTGAAAAATATTTGTAGTGAAATATTATTGAGTTTCAAATTATTGTCCTTCAGTGAAAATAAATCTACGTACCGGATAACAACGATGAGTCAGCGATATTATTCAGGCCTATTGTCATTTCGAACACCGAAGGAAGTGTATATTGGAATATATGACAGCAGAAAAGATTTTACAGAAAGCAAAAAGACTAAAAATTCAAATAGTATTAGGAGCACAGTCGTGGTATATTTTTTACAAATTTCACTTCCTAATTCGTGGTTTATCTCACAATTCTTGGTTATAAGAAATGAAAAAAACACTTAAGACGATTGAGCGGTAAATAAAAACTAGTCTGGGCACTTTCCAATGCTTAGAAGTTGTTTCAACTGAACTCTTCATAAAAGGGGAAGTACAGGAATATACCATCAATTTTTTATGTAACGTATTCTGAATTAAATAGGAAATCTTACTGTATGGAGCAACTGTTTAAACATATCACTATTATGTTTCACTAACTTGAATTGGTAAATAAATAGTTTATATATAGCAATAATTTACAATGTTTTAATATTTGTAGTTTAGTCTGGTATAAAGTAAAACTTTGTTCAACCTTTTAAAAGAATCGCATCTTGGAGTGTGTTTACGTAGAATTTTGTTCATGCTTTAAATCTATTTTTCTGTGACAGTGCTGCAAATAGGATTCCTGTCACGCGTTTCATCCACATGAAAGGATATTTCGATGGGAAAACTTGCTGAGAAATGACGGGTTTTTGGAACATTAGTTTGGTTGAAATTTCTCATCGATGATAGAAATTTGATAGGTTACAAATTTAATATTAGAAGATGTTTTGACAAAAGTATTACCGATGAAGAGGGCTTATTTTATTTGCAATCGGAATAGTAGCTCTTTAAAAATTGTCAAATAGAGTAAATTTCCTACAAACCAAAAGAAAAAGTTTGTAAATTATTTTCTTCCTTTAAATACATATATGTATTGTAGTGTATACGCTTGGTCAATATTTTGGTAAACTCCTAGTTCAGTTGACCCTTAGATAGGGTCAAGCGGGTATATAATATAAAGGGATATTAATATTTAGATCATATTTTACATATATTTTTTGAAATTAAGGATCCGTTAAAAAGACTATTCTTATTTACAAAATTTGGTGAATTTACCTTCAGTTGTCATTTTCCATAAGACATTCTCTTGGATAGTTGATCGGTATTATATGTAGATACATATTGCATTGAAATAATATTATATTTTCATTTAAATTTAAATTGTAAAAATCATAATAATTATTTTACAACTGTCATAATATAAAATAATCTGAACTTATTTTTTTATATAGGATTTATATACCAGATTTCCAGTTTAGTTGACCCTATCCAAGGGTCAACTAAACTAGGAGTTTACCAATATTATACATAACAATCTTTTTACAATAAATAGATTAGCAGAAATGAGGATAAGAGAATAGCAATAATAGATTGATGTAATTCAGGAAGGTCATTAAGTTAATTAATTGGCAAAGCACTAAATGTTAGATGAAATTTAGTTCGAAAGACAATCAAGAGGTTTGAAGAGACTTGGAAGGTAATCAATAAACCAGGGCAAGGTCAGCACGAACTTCAACACTGAGAAGATACACAGAGATGTTTCTATAAAATCTGGCAGAAGAGGATAATATTATCCTATGATCAGTTAATGCCCTCCATTGTTCACACTGAACTCGAAAATATCATGGTTATATGACTTGGAGATAATGATCCTTCAACAGCGTGTATTCTTTGACTTAATTGATAAATATGGATCAAACGTAACGATAATATTATTGTCACGAATTAATTTATGACAGGGCTAAACGTAACTAAACTTCTATATTTTCCTAGAATTATATTTATCAATTCTGTTAATCAAACAAGTTTACTGCATGGACTGTGCGTAATCTCTTTCCGATATATAATTAATAAGTTTCATCTCTCTCATGCTTGGTACAATAACTCTTCAAGGTATGCCCGAAAAAAAGACGGAATTGAGTTTATTCTGAGCAACCCCCCTCGTGACGTCATAGAGGTTTGTATTGTGTATTAAATTTTAGTCACTCTTATAGTATATTTATTTTGATAGTATCTTATCACTGTTTCTTTTTAATTATTTAGGTAATATTAAAGCAATCAGAAAATTAGTAAGTAAGATTTAATAAATATAAATTAATAAACATTAATTAATTAAATTATTTTTTCTTTGGTTCAAATTTAGTGTTTTCTATAATAAATAATATCATGGAATTAATAACACCGTTAATTAATATATTTTAAAGATCATATATTTATATGGATCACATAAATATAACTTTAGTGGTCCTTTTCCTTGAAATATCATGGTTATTATACCATGCTATATTGCCGTACCAAATACATATAAATATGCGAAATAAAATTGATTTTAAGAATGTATTGTATATATGTATTTTAGACAAAATACGATGACAAATTCGTAAATATCATAAGAAATTTTTATGATAATGTCATGAAAATGGTATTTAGTAAGCTGCTATTTATCTATTATTAAATATAAATAAAATAGCATGGTGGAACCTCACTTCCATGACGTCACAAAATACTCCCGCACGGTTGTGGGGGTTATGGGCACCTGCGCGCGAGCATACCTTGTAATGTTATTATACCATTGTCTCATGCCTTAGAAAATGATGTATACCTGCAATACATCATGCAGTTTGTGGCATCTGTTTTCAAACTCAATTCCTTATTTCGCTGGTTTGTGACACCAATGATATAAGCTCCTTTGGTTCGGATTGACTTTGTGGTGAATTTCCGTGCTGAAAAGCCATTCATCATATGTTAGGAATTGACTCAGCTTAAAACCATACTGAAAATCTCATGATGATTGAACAGAAGGCCAATTTTAAAGTTATTAACGAGAGTTTGAAGTATTAGGGTTTTAACTAATAACTATCACTCTGTTGAAAATTATTTATATCGTTTTATTTTGAAAAATTGATTCCCAAAAGTTTTCCTCACTATGATTTTGAGTTGCATAGCTATAAAAAATGAGAAAAAATGAAAATATGGACTATTGTTGCAGACAATTGATTTTGTTATCAATCATCCGGGAGAATAAAAGATATTGATGCAGGATATTGAATCGCTTGGAGCGACTTCTCTGTATCATGAATATGAAAATGCATTCACGCTACAAATGACAAAATTTAATATTCTTATCCTTCAGAGGTGAGCTTCAATCTTCCCTCTTTGCATTTAGAAATATTTAGAAATGACGGATCTCTGATTTTTGACATTTTCATTTCAAAGAATAGATGATGAGCTTTTTCATCGAAAAGACACCATGCGTTTATAGAGATATATAGAATAACTATAAAATAATTATAAAAATGCTGCTGAGATCAGAAATTTGATTCAATAGATCGTGACGAACTGAGAAATTAAACTTGTATATAGTCGAAGAAGCGATCAGTTTGGTATTAAATTATTAACAGACTATTCATAAACTTATAGTATGATAGTAAATCCAATTAATTAGATAATGTAAATTAGTTATGTCTAATGGGTTTGATTCAAATATTTCACAAGATATTTTTCAGAGTAATATCATCAATCAGCAACCACGTACATTTGACGGCAACTGGACCACTTGTCGCTGGACAATTCGCTGCGATGTCTAGTCGACACAATTTAAAAAAAAAATAATGGAATGCAGCATTAAAAACGCATAATTCTCCGTTCATAATTAATTTATAAAGAGAAAAAAGGAAAATTTTTATCACCGAAAAGTAATTTAGATGATTTTTTTGGTTTCAAACAAAACCTGATGATAATGATTCTAATTATAAGTTATTTTTAGCTATAAAATATGAATATACTGGTATGACACAATTCACGCAGCGAGTTCTCCTAGCGACGAGTTGAACTAGCGGCGAGTTGCGCTAGCGGTGAGCTGTGCTAGCAGCGATTTGTACTAGTGGCGAGTTGTACTAGCGGCGAGGTGTCCATGCGGCAAATTACTCGGTAGTGTTTACCCAGCAGCGAGTTGTCTCACGACCTTGAACCACATCTGACCGATCAGTAGAGTAGTTACGTAAAAACTCTTTGACCACGCAAGTAACTAAATTTTACATTGAAAGTTAATATTGTAATTACATACTCGACCGCTAATGTAAACCTAACTCTCATTAACCGCTATACCGTTTGACGAATGGTTTTGTTCACAACATTATTCAAGATAACAATAACTCTTGAATAGCTTTCCATTTTCAATTATTTGATCTTTCATCACTTGAGAGAAGGTGAAACAGATCCGCCTACTGTTATTAATTGGTGTGAGAGTCAAAAACAACTTCGAAACATAAGAATTGGTCCTAACACCAATTAGAAAAATTTGGTCGTAACATCAAAGTGAGAAATTTGGTCCTAACTACAGAGAAAAAAGCTTGTCTAACTCCAGAGAGAGAAAGTTGGTCCTAACGCCAGAGAGAAATTGGTTCTAACACCAGCGATAGAAAGTTGGTCCAAGTTCCAGGGAAAGAAAGTTGGTCCTCATACCAAAAAGAGAAAGTTGGTCTTTATACTATAGAGAGAAAGTTGGTCATTATACATAAAAGAGAAAGTTGGTCTTCATACTAAAGAGAGAAAGTTGATCCTAACACCAATGAGAGAAAGTTGGTCTTATACCACAGAGAGAAAGCTGGTCCTAACATCAGAGAGAAAGCTGTTCCAAAGACAAAAGAGAAAGATAGTCCTTACACCAGAAAGAGAAAGTTGGTCCTTATAACAGAGAGAGAAAGTTGGTCTTAACACCAGAGATATAAAGTTGATCTACGCATCAATACAGCTTCCTCCATCTTTATTTCGAAAGGTAACCTATAAATCTTAGCCTCGGTTTTGGAAGGTCTCTTCATCTCCATAATTTTATCACTCAAGCGTTTGATATCTATAAGCCAAAGTGACTGCACCTTCGCATCATTGACGTTTCTTCAAATTATGAGAACATGGAGTCTGACTTCAACTATTTCTTATATGAGAGCTCAATCGAAATTCTCATACTTAATAGTTCCAAAAATGCATTACGATATTATGAAAAAGATATTCTCTGATTTCAATATTTATTGAAATGGAATTAGATTGCATAAAATATGTAAACGGAATCCTATTATTAGGATAGTGGTATTTATTGAAAAATAGTAAAAACATTTACATTAAGCCCCTGTCTATTTTTCTTAGAGAGAAGTTTACGAACAATAATAAAATAATAATTGTTAACCCTAATGAAATTAACTATCAGAATGTACGGGTAGGTTTGACTATGTGTATATAAATCACATGTCTAATTTATAAGCTTACAGTACTGTTCTTTTCACAAATTGTTAATATATATATACTAAGCTAATGTGCATCAAATTTCAAGAAAAAATATTGAACATATAAGGAGAAATAAAAACATAAGTGTATATAAAACATTGGCACTCAGAGAGCAGAACTGTGATTGGGTGGAGTGTGACCCAATCAAAACTCGCGCATGTGTGTGTACTCTAAGAAAACGTGGATAGAAGTGTGCTTATAGAACGACTAAACTGAATTTATACGTTGCCACATGTCATCAAAGTATAATTAATTTCATTATTTACGTGATTTACGCTGATTTACGCCGAAACGTAAGGATTTATTTAATTTTAAAATGCAATAATATGTTTGGTATTTATGTTGGAACAATGTCAAGAAAGGCCGTTAATTTAGAGGAATGACATGAAAGATATAAAGTAATTTAAAAAGGATATGCCTTGAAATCAAACTCATTAGGGTTAAATAAAATTATGATCATTGAGGTAAATAAAAATACCTGTATTCGCTAAAATCAGTGGAATATTTCCGTAATATTCGATTCAATATTATGATTTTATACCAATCTAACTGAACATATTGCCAAACCAATCAATGGAAAAGTTTGCCTAATACAATTGAATATATCGCTCTCAATTTATCAATACGCATCAGTCTCAAAAATGTGAACACTCTAGTAAGGTTTTCCCCCTATATATCACCCTCGCATTGAAATCCATTTCACATTTCGTGACTTTGAGTCTCCAAATGGATATCCGGGCAATGGAAAGCAACGGTCCATTACAGCATTTCAGCGCCATTTATTTACTGATTTTTTTTAGAAGAGTATTTGCCAGTCCATCGCTTCAAATCTCTAGTATGAAAATATTACCATTATAGAAATGGACTAAATTTATTCTGGAAGCGCTTCCAGCATCGCTACTTGATGTTTGAAGATGTTTGATAATATGCCATTGATGCAACGAAATTATTAAATAAATAATGTTTGGAGAACTCCGAGAGATTTGCTCTCTGGATCAACGAAAATCTAATCATATCATGCAGGCTTTTCCGATGTACATCGTTCTGGCCAATTTCGAAACATCGTTACTTAACAAAAAATTTACAATCTTCCACAGCAATATTTATTTGGAAAACTGTGGCGAGATCATGTAATCTATTTACCTTTAAATATCAAAGAATGTCGTTAATAATTTAAATAATTGATGTTATCATATTTGGTATGTTCTCTCTTTGAATTAGAAATAGATTTCTTGTGTTAGATAACCAAATTATATGCTTTCAGGTTATAGTTTTTACTCAAATATATAGCAAGTACAAAAATGGAAGCTGTGTAGATTGAGTTTTGATCGAATTCTCGCTGATTCTGAGCCGAGTAACATTAAAATGTACGAATATAAATTGCATATGAATTAGTTACCAACTCTTAAATCTTTTAGGATTGCTGGCGTTTAAATTAAAAAGTTTGATATTTGAAATCTGATAGGTAGGTTAAAACACCTTTCTCCTATAAAACTCTTATTTAAATAATTGGTTAGAACTCGTGGTTGCAAGCGTTGTTTTCAATATTTAAAATAATTCTGTCGGCAGAAGGAATGAAATCTTTCGAAATAGAATAAAAAATGTTTTCTGTATTATCATGGAAATATTAAGAGTATTGAAAGCGTTTAATTGCCAGCGAAATCGCCCAGTATTTTAATTAAAAAGGTTATACACAGTGATGTAAGAGGAAATGAATTGATTTACAAATTAAAATCACTGAACACCACTCTTACATTTTTCATAAACTTTTTAGTTTCTATGAATTTTTTAAACAAACATAAAATACTCGAAACAATATTGAAATGTTTTACATTTTAAATTGCTTCAACATAGAATGGCAGTTAAAAAAATATTGAAAGAGAAATATTTCATTGCATAGAGTTAAAATGAAGACAATAATAGGAACATTCAACATACTACCAATCTCCTAATTTCAAATATACAAGTGATACATGATTTGTGCAGTTAAGGAATATAAAGTAAACTCCTACTTTAATCTTCTTTAACTCTCCGAGATTAATTTATTACTCCTATATCTTCGGTATGTTGAACTGAAAAAAATTTAAAATCACTATTGATATATTCAACTCACGGTTATGGTTTAACTGATTATAGGTGAATTATCCCGAGAAAAATTCCACCACTGAAAGTTCCACCGCTGCTTTAAAAATCCTCCATGGAAAATTCCACTCTACATTAATTTTCTGGATTCATTTACCGAAGGTATAACCTTCAATAAAACTGATATAAAGAAAAATATGTTTTTGGTGATAACCGAACAAAATGTCTTTAAGTAAAAAGTTAAGAAATTATAAGAAAACGTTATGTAAAGTCAATGCCTAATTAAGGGATCAGATGAAGCACAATACGAAATAATTGACAGATCAAACGATATTTAAACAAGAGTAAATGTGAATCAATTCAATTCATGATAAAACTTAGATCGTGCAAATTCAACAATACAGATAAGCTGCTACAGCGATCAACAATTTAGATCCCGTTTGAATCTCCTTTAAATTATTGACATCTATATGTTCAAACTGAAATTAAGTATATAATTTAGTTACAAAATTTATATTTTATACCCAGGTTCTTAAATGAACCAATATATATTACAATTTAAATTAACCTAAATGAATGGGTTGAATTGAAAAATAAATTTAACACGTATTGATATATAATGTTTAATTATTACCGATCGATATATATTGATTCGAAATAGAAATATTACAAAAGCTGCAGTTTTTGAAAACTGATCAATAATATCTATATTGAAATTATTACAAAAATAAAGTTTGAATATAATGCGATTCAACTAAATTTCAAACATAGGGTTAAGCAGGTAAATTGCAATACATTAACTAGTTTCTACCTGGAACTACAGGCAACCAAAATATTTCATGAATTCAAAACACATAATATATTTTTAATATTCTGATATGCAACATCTTAATATAAATTTGGTTCAGCAGGATTTAGAGACTGAATACATATTGAAAATACGTTTTTCATATTAATGCTTAATATTAATCAGGACTTCCAATAACTAATTTACCTAACGAAATGAAATCTGAACTTTATTCTTTCAATAATTGCTAGATACGAGAAGCTAAATTATTAACCCATTCTCTCCTAGCGTGTCCATATGGACACGTAAATAAACGTGTTACTTATACCGGGTGGGCCAAAATTCCTTTTACCATTTTGAAATTTTATTACACTCAAACTAAAAAAGATACAAATCTTAAGAAAACTGCAATTGAAAGAAGAATACTTAAAATATTAGTAGATATGAAACGAAATCAATATGTGACTTTCAGATTTCAGCTATTTCAAATCTACATTTTAATGTGCGAAATCGTAAACCTTTAATAATGGCTAAATTCAATTTGACAGAAAGAGCCACACAATTGTTGAATATTATTATCAACTATAATGGATCAGTTGTAGGAGTAAGGAGATGTTTTATGAGATATTTTAACTATAATTAATATTAGACCTGTAGTCTAGACCAGATAGAAAAAAAAAATCAGACGAACGGGAACATGTGACGACAAAGATCGAACTGGAAGACCTAAGTCATCTCGCAATGAAGAAGTTATTCAGCGTGTGAATCTTAGTGTTACAGAAGACTACTCAATATTCACGAGAAAGAGTAGTACTCAATTACGATTGTCTCGTATGTCACTAAGCCACATATTAAAACAGGATCTAAAATTATATCCTTATAAAATTCAGTTGATACCAGGAAACTCTCAAGAGCAGCATATCCAGGCCAACTATAAATTACCTTTTGACTACATCTCTTAGTACCTGGATAAATGGATATAAGATTGCATATTTTTTTCTTTTGGAATATTTAATTGAAAAGGTATTAGTAAACAATCTAGACACGTTTGATGAACTAAAACGGAATATTTCTAAGAAATGATCAACTTTTCACCAGATATGCTGAGAAGAGTGTTGCAAAACACACAGGACAGGCTGGACAGCTATAGAGTTCATGTGTGCTTGTGCTTAAATAATGATGGAAGACATTTGAAAGAAATTATTCATTAAAAACTTGAACTATTCTTCTTTTATTTTCAGTTTACTAATTAGGTTTATCTTCTATAGTTTGTGGGAAATAAAGTTTTAAAATGGTAAAGTAACATTTGGCCCACCCGGTATTATTGGAATTTCCTAACGACTGACTGAAATAAAATGATAGATGTGTCATCATGTTCGGTAGACTGAGTGCCACTGATGTGCATGCCTAAATCGGTTACACACCCACCTTGGTTGTGAGTAAACACATTCAAACATTCGATGCTATTAGAAATCATGCTGGCTCCATGGCACCAAATCTGAAGTATGCTATTATTCGTACTGTTTTAGTATAATTGAGGATATTATTGTTGTGCACTGTAGTAGATACTACAACTAAATATATTATGGTACAAGAAGGGCATTACTTTTGTGGTGCATGACTATTTTCACTACTTGAACATTGTGCTGCCATATGGACACGCTAGGAGAATGCGCTCACAATAATTACTATATTCTTTTTTCGACTTTTCACGAGGATGTAATCAGTCATACGCTTGAAATACGTACGATATGTTTTATGTCCAAAAAATAAACGTGCATCAAATTAAATTGTGATGGAATGCAAACTTTTCCTTCTATGTTCATGGTATTATGTTGCAATAAATTAACAAATAGAGATATATATTAGTCAATCAGCTCTGATACACACAGAGAAAGGATTAGTTGAATCAAATAATATTTGATTTGTTTTGACTAAATTTTATGGTTTATCTGTGCGCCTACCTACGTGGTGAGTTGCAGGTACTATTTAAAATGAGTTAAATTGACGTTGGTTAAAGCAACAGATATGTGAGTTGATTATTTTTAATTCCCGAAGGTCACAACAACTACCTGTGATAGTCAAAACTACTCGTGATGGTTGAAACACTTATATGTAATGGTTATAACAACTGCAGAACAAGGTTACATCAACTACTTGTGTATGTTTCTCCAATCACTCCTATGTGTTATACCAACTACTCGTGTAGGTTATACCAACTACTCGTGTAGGTTATACCAACTACTCGTGTAGGTTACATCAACTACTCGTGTAGGTTATATCAATTACTCGTCTAGGTTATATCAACTACTCGTGTAGGTTATATCAACTACTCGAATTTGGATATATCAATATCTCGTGTTGGTTATATCAACTACTCGTGTTGGTTATACCAACTACTCGTGTTGGTTATATCAACTACTCGTGTAAGTAATATCAACTACTCGAATTGGTTATATCAACATCTCGGGTTGGTTATATCAACTACTAGTAAGCCAAGTAAATATGGTAATATGTAGTCTATGGTTGATCTTACCCTGAGACCAAATTCTTTGGAACCAGTAAAACAAACGGGGTTTGCGCTGCGTTTGTTAGACGGGGTGTTTCAGGCGGTATGACTTCCGGTTATACTTTGTCAAGTAAATGTATATCAACTATTAGTGTAGGTTGAAATCTCGGTCCGGTTTGCAGTAGACAAACTTTTTACCTGACTTTTCCAGTCACTATATATACTCTATTAAATAATAATCTCCAGACTCCAGTTAGGTCCCAGTATCAATTAGATTAGACTATTTATTCTCTACGACCAATTTTAACATTATCATTTATTTTAACTTTTTGCTTCTGTGATATGCATTTGCATACTATTTTGATTTAAAAAAATAATTGATCACCTAGAGTCCTAGACTAATCTTTGCTTTTTGAAATGTTTTTGATCCGATGAATTAATATATGGTAATTGGTTGTAAATTAATAGATTAGATTGAATAAATAACTTCATGTCAGTTTATAAATAAGAAATTGTATGACGTAAATAACTTTACGTAGTGATAAATAGGTAGGCTATATAAATGAAATAACCAGGCTAGATTACAAAAACAAATGTTGATAAAATAGATTTTTTATATGCTTCAATTATACTATAACTTAATGAATAATAATAAAGCCTTTATCTTCTAAACCATATTTTAGTGCAATTCATCTTACTCATAGGCACTGATGTAGAAATATGCTAATACAATTACCCAGGTTAAATTGAAAACGAAATATAAACATTTAAGTTTTAGATTTATTATTTAGAAGTACAATTTGAATCCTTGTCACTGTCTGTTACGACTATAGGTTGTCCATTCCTGAAATAAGAGATTCGTATATTAATATATATATTGAATAGAAATTTATAGTATCGTTTATATACATTATCAATAACATCACCTATTCTTTTTCCTTTTGTGATTAGATAGCGATAGCTTCGGTATTCTTTTCATGTCTTGAATCCCTAAAAGCATATAAAAAAGTAAGAGCTAATCATATTGCAAATACATATTTAAAAATCATCTAATATTTTCAAATACTTACTTTGACCTAGCATAATTGTTCCTGAATCATTCAAAGGAATTGAAGATCTGAAAGTAAATTCAGAAAATATAGAAAACCATATTAATAAAGAAATGAATAGAATTATTAACTGAGAATTGTTTAATATAGGTAAATTATTTATATAAAATGTTAAACTATTTATAAATCTTCAGATGCAGTATAAATTTAGCTCTAATAAATGCAATGGATTCTCCTTGCTAATCCTCATAATTTTGTTCATTATACACTCTTAATTTAGACTTTAATTAAATACCAAAAAAGTATAATGTATCAAAAGGCTCACCTCTGGTTGGAGTTCTCCCTGCTAAATCTCTGGACGGCGTTCTCCTTATTTGCTCTCAGGAAAGAGTTCTGCCAAGTGCCAACCACCTCACTGGACGGAGTTCTCCCGGTCATAGAAAACTAGGGTCAAGTAGGTAAATTGCGGCAATTTAACTAACTGCGGTCTCTTATCTCGGAAACATTAATAACCATCATGACTTCAAGGCACTCGTGAAATAAATAGAACCAATCATAAATTGAGTTTAACATGATATTCAGCAATTCAATATATAGCTAAACTAATTTTATAACTTTCTTAATAATGCCGCAATTAGAAATTAAAGAACCGAAATTACCAGTCTAACCCTAACTATAAGTACACTAACTAGTTTTAAAATATATAAATTATCAGAATACTTAACTGGAGATACTAGGATAAGTTCCGAATTATCGGACGGTTCCACATTTTCGGTCACCTAAAAAAAACTATATAAAATAATTAATCAACTTTTATTTCAATTAGCTATTAGGTAGCTATATACTATATTTCATACGTGACCGAAAATGTGAAATCGCCTGATAATTTGGAACTTATCCTATATGTGGACAGCGCAGTAACTGCCTAGCCTATGTAGAAGGTATTGACACTGAAAAAACAGCTAGGTAGGTATGATGCTTAAATAAGTTAACATATAATAATCTAAGAAAATTAGTCTGTATATCATTTTACAAACTGGAAGGTAGTAATCAAAATTTATTATTATGAAAAGTTATATACAGCTCTTCAAATAACTACCTAGCCGCCAGTCTATCAATCCCGAAAATTTAAGAATATTTAGGCAGACATTTATCTATGTTTTAATGGAATTAATTAATCATTAATAATCGATCAGCAGCGAAAATACTATTAAGTGCATATAACGCTATTGTTTGCACTTGAACTAAAATGGTATTGAGGAGCGTTCACATTCAACATGTAACACACTTGAAACAAGATTTGAACTGTAAAGTGTCAGCCGATTAATTGGCTTTGAGGAAAGCATAAGTTGCCACATACTCATTTGATTTATCTCACACCTAAACTGAAAAAAGGTAGCGCCAACTGTCATATAAGTTAATTTATACACCAGATACATTGGATTGACAATTTTTGTGAGTTTCTTCAACACACTATCTCCTATTTGTTTTAACATATGACCTAACTCCCAAAATGTAACTCTAACTCTCATAGTAAGTTGATTCAATCCATAAAATGATTTGAATCAACTATGTTTGGTGACACACCACGTCATAGTTGTTTTAACACACGTGAAAATATGAATGTAGTTCAACTAACTCACGTAATAAATTGATTGAAAGCATATATTGTTGACCCATTAAATATGAGTAAACTTTTTTCTCTGTGTATCTGCCATATAGCTGTATGAACAGCAATGCGCCGACACAGATTTGATTTGATAAGGACATTTTTGCACTTCAATTGTAATGACAAACTTTATAAAGAGCACAAGTATTCAAAGTTGAATCCTTTGATTGGTCATTTTCGCAAAATATTTTCGTTGCACTATGATCAGACGCCATCGATATCACATGAGCTATGATTGAGTATTTTGGAAAACACTGCTGTAACAGGCAGTTATGAATTTACATATACGATTCGGCTACAAAGTCTGATGTCAGAATTCAATTAGTGGTTATCTTATATCATTCGATATTTACTAAGGAATGACGTAGAATAGCTCTATTGAAAGTGAGGATAGGTTTGGAAAATGTGATGCAACTATTTTCGGCATTCGAAAAAAAAAATTGAGTAGCATATCGTTTTGACAGCCTGCTTACTACTCTGGCCCTATGCAGTGAATTGAAAAACCGTAGCTACAACGGCACCGACACAATAAGGTATAACTGTTCAAATCAAATCTTAGTATACTTTGCCTTGTCAACCCATTAATAAGGAATAAGACACTGACTAGCATCCATCAATACCAAGTGAAAAATTTGATGACTCGCGTCAAAAAATATCAAACGGATTTTATCATTCAACATTTTTGATTCCAATGTGTTTTTGACATTAAAACGTTCTACAAACAATCAATTTTGCATCAAATTGTTTATATCAATATTATAATTATCTCCGGATTTCAAAAATTATCCATATCCAATTCTAGGTGATCCAAATAGATACAAAACGAAGAACCCTTAATAGAAGAGGGGACAATGAGAGTCTGCCTCTTGCAATAGGTTGACTACTCGGTTACCAAAGGTAACGATGTCGACTAAGCGCATGGATTGCAAGAATAGGCATCCTTGGATGAGATCGAACTACATATTACGCTGTTAGTCTGCCAACACATGGATATAGCAAACAGAAGGAAGAAGAAACATGACGGAGAAATTGAGGAAAGATGAAAAGGGAAGCTTATGGAAAAGAATGCTAAACTAAACAAAACCTTAAACCTACTATAAAACAAAACGATGGCCTACCTAGATGTAGCCCCGGGACAATTATCTGAATATTTCGATGTAAAATTTTGACACTGTTTTTCGGACGTGTACTGGAACTCTACTAATATACACATTTTACTCAAGTAGGACCAGACATACAGGGAATGAATAGAATTAGATTTAAGATGATAGAAATGAATACCGACTCTCTGTTTTTCATTTGTGAAGAGTTAAAAACATAATATACGAAAGAAAAATTTCTTTTAAATATGAAATCATGGATTGGAAAGAATGATTTTTATTCTTCCCATCCAGCAGCAAGTAGGCCTATTCCTCTCATTCAACAGCAGGCAGGTATATTCCTCGCATTCACATCAAGTAGGCCTATTCGTCCCATTCAGCAGCAGGTATGCCTATTCTTCCCATTCAGCAGCAGGTAGGTATATTCCTCCCACTTAGCAGCAGGTAGGCTTATGCCTCCCATTCAGTAGCAGGTAGGCATATTTTTCCCATTCAGGAGCGGGTAAGCCTATCAATATTCATTTGAATAATATATTCCCAAGTGTTACGGTTTACTCCTAAAGGTTATCGAACATTATATTACTGTGAATCACAAATACTATATGCCAACTCCAAAACTAACCTCGTGCGTTTATTGGAATTATCTTGAGCAAATACTTCATTCAATAGGAAGATTTCAACCATTAATAACACAATTTTAATGTCAATAGTTTAGGTGAATTAATCTCGTCATCAAATTTTTTCGATACATATTTTCTACAAAAAGAAGCCAACTTTGCTCAGGCCAAAATTCATCCCAAATTTGAAGAATATTGGAAGCAGCGCTTAAGCTTATTCTGCAGAAGGAAAATAAACTATTTTTGAGATTGAAGGAAAAGAGTTTGAGGGGAAGTCATATCGCTCAGCTTGTTTGTTCCCAGTCTAATGTTGTACCTATAACCAATATCACGGCTAGGCATATCATATTAAATGGAAGAGAGTTGGTAGCCTATTCTGGTTTAAATTTTAAAATCTCAATTTCCTTGAGAAAAATTAAATGGTACATATGGAAAAGGTAAGGAATTATAGTGTTCCCTAATTTTGATAACTGAATTGAATGAGTTTGAAAATGTAACAGAACTTCACTATCGTGAAAATATTTTAGGATTTTATCCAAAAAAACAATTTCACCAAATTAAAATCGATAGGATAATAAGGTAAATAATGATAATGCTAATATTTCAATTGTTTATATAAAAAAAAGTATATTTAAAGTATACGTGGACATTGAGTTAAAAGGTAAATAGAACTAGACATCAATAAATATTGGTACTGAAGATATAAATACACTGACTAAATGTCACTTATATAATAATAATATGGCAACACACAGAGGAAGGACGGTGCTCTGTTCTCTCTGCTTTATTTGAATCAAATATACCATCTCTCTTTGAACACTTCCATTTCTATTTGAACACCTCCATCTCTTTGAGGACCTCCATTTCTCTTTTAACACCTCCATCCCTCTTTGAACACCTACATCTCTATTTGAACACTTCCATTTCTATTTGAACACCTCCATCTCTCTTTGAACACCTCAATATCTCTTTGAACACCTCCATCTCTCTTTGAGGACCTCCATTTCTCTTTGAACACCTCCATCCCTCTTTGAACACCTCCATCTCTCTTTCAACACTTCCATTTCTATTTGAACACCTCCATTTCTCCTTGAACATCTCCATCTCTATTTGAACACCTCAATATCTCTTTGACAACCTCCATCTCTCTTTGAACACTTCCCCCTCTCTTTGAACCTCACCATCTCTCTTAGAACACCTCCATCTCTCTTTGAACACCTCAATCTCTCTTTGAACACCTCCATCTCTCTATGAACACCTCCATTTCTATTTGAACACCTCTATCTCTCTTTGAACACCTCCATCTCTCTATGAACACTTCCTTTCCTCTTTGAACTCCTATATCTCTCTTTGAACACCTCCATCTCTCTTTGAACACCTCCATCTCTCTGTGAACCCCTCCATCTCTCTTTGAACACCTCCATCTCTCTTTGAACAATTCCATCTCTCTGTGAACCCCTCCACCTCTCTTTGGACACCTCCACCTCTATTTGAACCCATCCACCACTCTTTGAGCACCTCCATCTGTCTTTGAACACCTCCATCTCCAAGAGAATAATTTCTTGATTGTATACGAATTTCTAATTTCCAAAAATAAACTTTACTAATTGTAATACTTTTATAAAAAAAATTGTGATAGCACTACAACAAAATGTAAGATCAGAGAATAATAGGAAAAAATTGAAAAATGGTAATGAGTGAAAATAGGATCATGCACTCTTATCCCTGATAATACATCATATCAGTGACTCTTTTCTCTGCATAGCTCATCATCAAAATGACTCATTTTTTCTGATAATACATCATCACATTGACTCTTTTTTTCTGATAGAATAACATCACAGTGACTTTTTTCCGATAGTACATCATAACAGTGACCTTTTTTTCTGATAGAACATCATCACACTTTCTCTTTTTCTGATAGTGCATCATCACAGTGACTCTTTTCATTGATAGTTCATCATCATTGTGACTGTTTTCTTAAATAGTACATCATAACAGATATTATTTCCACTTGAAGTACATTGTTACAGTGATTATTTTCTCTGATAGTATATCATCACAGTGATTATTTTCTCCTAAAGTACATTATTAAAGTGATTCTTTTCTCTGATAGTATTACCGCTGAAAGAACTGTGAATACCATTAAAATTTCATTATCAAACCGTTGAGTTTCCAGTCAATATTTTTCAGATTTGAATACATTGCATAGGATTAGCTCCTCCTTTACTTAGTAAGAAAAAAATATATTAATCAACTTGAGCTATAACTATTCGTGAGACATTATGCTTGCAACTTTTAATATTCTTTGAGGGAAAGGTGTATCCCAGGACATGGTTCACTGCTTTTGTTCCATCCTCCCCTCCTGCTAATCATTTTCGGCTCCTCTGAAACATCTCAGAATACAAAACAGACAGAGTATAAGGAATGAGTGAGTGAGGATTCACCAAATCGTGCATTCATTCCAACCATTTTTTCCCTTCCAACAAAGCAGTTCTCAGACTTTACTTAAGTATCAAAATGAAAAATACATATTTTTCTCAGGATGAAGACTTCAAATCCGGAGTCGCAATTGTTGGTGATCTCAGAGTCATCAACGGCACTGCAGAGAGAGGGATTGCGTTGTTACAAGCATTAAAAAGTAATATCACTATGAATAAAATGCGGCTATAATGTCTGCTGCAGGTTGTTCTTCACAAGCAGGGACAACTTGCAAAAAGCGAAAACAATGAATGGGTTGTCTCTTTGAGTGGACATCTCCACCATCCTTTGATGTAAGAGTGTTCACTACAGTTATGTTTTGAAAAAAAAATTATCATTAATATGTACACTGTTCACATGAACTTGCTCAATATGTCAATTTTGAAATAACAGTCATATTATGAATATTCGTACCTCTTGCCAATGAGGATAAAACTTTAATTGACTTTAGCTACCTCTAAATATTGTCTAAGTGATCTGTGTTATATTTTCATTGCTACGCAATTTTGGACAAGTGACCATTAAAAAATAAAAAATCTGATCTATATATTGTAACCCTATACTAAATATTCACTTCAGCCCTTCTCCAATCTCAGTGAATTTTCATTTTCTTGCTAATTATTTATTAAAATTCACTCAAGGACACTCCAAAACTTATAAATTAACTCCATCTATAAAAAGTGTATCCTCATAAAACTCCTGAAATATCTAGTAATATAAATTACATTAAGTGTCTAAGAGATCAGTAGTAGTGGGCTCTGTTCAATACTCAGCCTAGTAACTAATGAGTTGGTTTATATTGTTGAGTATTATTTCTTCAAAACTTTTGATTGAGATTCTATTAGTAAAATTAAACTTCAGTTTGAAAATCTATTATCATATTCTATGCTCGTACCAAATTCTATGAAAGTTATTCATATAGACTAAATTATGAAATAATCGATGGAACAGTACAAGGAATATTATATCAAATTAACATATCTCCGGTTAATGGAGAAAAATATTACTATTCAATATTCAATCAACATCGATCTTTATTTTTATTTATATCCAAAAAATGATCCAAATTTGTTGAAATTTAAAATATTCACAACATCTTAATTTGAGAAATGATATAACAAATACAAAACTAAAAGTATTCCTATGATATATTCAATGCTTTAATCTTAATTTTACGAAACAAAATTGTTGATTCAAGGTAAATTATTCAACAATAATCCATTGACATACCAAATTTGAGCAGGAAACAATTTTAAGTGTTTATTTTTATATATTAAAATTTCATTAAATAAAGCGTTCAATTATACAAAAGCGAAATTAACTATGCATGTTTATTATACTTTTTATAAACACGGACCCAAATGATCGCGAACCAAATGACCGCGACCCAAATGGTCTGTGACCCAAATGACTGCGACCCAAATGATCACAACCCATATGATATAGACCCAATCAACCATACATACACGTAAGGTAATATATATTATATATTTACACGGTAGGAAAAATCTAGTTAACTATTAAACTATAGAGTGATGGTAGATGATTAAAACTACCGATATACAGTATAACTATCAATAGACAAATACGGCAAAGAAAAGTTGAAACAATGTCATTCAGATAACATGTATTGCCACTTGAATAAAGGATGAAGCAATAAACTGATTTTAACTAATCAAGTACTAATATTGAACATTAACAAAATATCGTTTGATATTATATCTCATATTTAACTCATTTAAATATAACCTCTTCTTTATCTTCTACACTCCTACGAGTCCACAGCTACAGTGACTATATATCTCATAAATTTGAGGTTTCTATAGGCATTTAGCTTGAGAGGGTTAAAACTAGGTATATGTAACTATGAAAAGAAAATTGGGGCACAAATATGTTTTCTGCGGGGATTTTTTCCGCTGAGGATTTTTTCTGGATATCTTTACAATGTGATAGATATTTTAGAAAAGGGTTTTATGAACAAATTTCCCTACCACCAGTTGGTGACAAGCTCATGGATGCAAGCATGCACCGGTGACTGCACTCACAAAAGGGAGAGGAAAATGAAGAGCAGACAGTAAATGAATCCTACGAGTCTACCTAACACAATCATTTAGGAGGAAAATGAAGTAGTGATAGTAAATGAAGCCTATACAAGCCTACACAACGCAAAATATAACACTAGCGTTATGCCGTTATCCTCTAAAACTGCAAGCAGTGTAAGAAAATGATGATTTTAGTGAAATGAAAATAATGAGAACTTATGATGAAAATAATGCAACATATATATTATCTATTTTGTTTTATATCATTAGTTACCAGACGGGCCTCCGCTGCTCATGCGAAATATAAGAGCTGTTGCGTCGCGTTTTTACGTGAAACTAGCAAAATCACCAATAATGTACTGTATTCATATGTGGTTACCTCACCCGCATTCGGGTGTCACAGGTACATTTGGCCAGTAACTTTTTTATTTGGGCAACTATGAAGTTTAAACATATTCAATGTTTGAACTATATCAATACCAATAATATCCTGTGAAAATATCGTTAATTAATTGAAATTTGAATCAATAAAGATCTATTTATTTCATGAAAATCGTATGCTAACTGTAACATTTCTGGCTTTCAGAATTGTGTTATGTAGATTTTTGATCCACTATGTTTCTGTAAAGTTAACTTCATGATTGTTTAATGACCTGGTAGGTGAGTTTGGGGGATGGCATGTCCCCCGATATACGTATATCAGTATATTTATCAGAAATAAACTGCAAATGTACCTGTGACACAAGATCGGGTGTCTCAGGTACATCATTTTTTGAAGTTTGTTTGGCTTATTACTAATTCAAATTTCAATTAATTTATGATATTTTCACTGGATATTATCGGTATTAGTCTAGTTCAAACATCATATTTGTTTAACTTCATAGCTGCCCAAAAGAAAAAGTTAGAGGCCCAAAGTACCTGTGACACCAATCTGCGGCTGAGGTAACCACATTAGAGCGCAGTACCTTACTCAAAGTCACTTGCTTGACTTTTATCTTATGAGATCAAATGGTAAATTTGTGCATTAGAATCGATCATAGTATGAATCTATGGTGTGAATCGATGCATTATTGTAGCGAATAGCGATCGCCTTGTGAATCTATGTAATAGTAGCGATCACAATGTAAACCTATGTAATAGTAGCGATCATAGAGTGAATCTATGTAATAGCAGCGATCACAATGTGAATCTATGTAATAGTAGCGATCATAGTATGAATCTATGTAATAGTAGCGATCACAGTGTGAATCTATGTAATAGTAGCGATCATAGAGTGAATCTATGTAATAGCAGCGATCACAGTGTGATTCTATGTAATAGTAGCGATCATAGTGTGAATCTATGTATTAGTAGCGATCATAGTGTGAATCTGCAATAGTAGCGATCATAGTATGAATATATGCAATAGTAGAGAACATAGTGTGAATCTATGCAATAGTAGAGATCATAGTGTGAATCTATGCAATAGTAAAGATCATAGTGTGAATCTATGCAATAGTAGCGGTCATAGTGTGAATCTATGCAATAGTAGAGATCATAGTGTTAATCTATGAAATAGTAGCGATCATAGTGTGAATCTATGCAATAGTAGAGATCATAGTGTGATTCTATGCAATAGTAGAGATCATAGTATGAATAATTGAATATATGCGGTAGAGATCATAGTGTGACTCTATGCAATAGTAGAGATCATAGTGTGAATCTAAGCAATAGTAACAGTCATGGTGTGAATCTATGCAATAGTAGAGATCATAGTGTAAGTCTATGAAATATCAGCGATCATTGTGTGAATATATACAATAGTAAAGATCATAGTGTGAATCTATGCAATAGTAGCGATCACTGTGTGAATCTGTGTAGTTGTAGCGATCATTGTAAGAATTTATGCAATAGTAGCGATCATAGTGTGAAACTATGTAATCACTAATTAGTGTACAAAAGGAAATAGGATTGGAATATTTGGACCACAACCCTTCAGTATTTGGCTTGGAAAGGGATATTTAAAGAACTTTTTAACTATAATATTATGAGCGGGCCTCTAATGCTATATATTTTTTTGGTTCTTTCTAAAAAGTTAAAAAATATCTCTAATTCAAATTACAACAGTTTGGTTCCCCCACACCTTTCTCTCTAACTCACGCATCACAGGGAAGTTAACTTACTGTCCCCTTGATAATCTCTGCAACAAAGGTGAGATAATAACTATTTATTAAATATTTTCCGCTAAATTATAGAGTTAGATCTTATTTCTCCGGTTATATATTTAATAATCTACCGTATTCTCTTCATAAAAAATAAATTTAGTGTACAGTCGATAAATAGTGTTTCAGTGGCAGAAGTTAGAAAAAGTGAAGCAGTATCCGCTTTTTAGTGCTAGTTTATCACCCAACAGATGCTACTAACGAGAATAATGTGGAGGCAATTGTCGAAAAAAATAATGAAGGCGACTTCAGATGAGGTGCTATTAAAAATGATCTATCTGACATTCTCAGAATTTTCTTTATTCACATCGGGTAAAGGATTTATCTACTTCTTAGCCACATACTCAAGCTATATTTTTAAAAGATCTAATTGCCGTTAGATCACTCATACATGTTAGATAGATCAATAAATTACCCTATATGTCCTCTAATTTATTCATTTCGATATCACAGTTCCATTGAGTCAGAAAATACATACAGAATAGAATATCAAAGTGACATTATGATCATGTCGTAGTGACTTATTGATGAGGTGTCACCGTCTGAACTGGCAATATTCATTGTAATTTTGAAGAAAATTTTATATAATATTACTATGACACCACTGGTTGACTTCTTGTAAATATTTAAAAGGTGATATTGTTACTTCTTATTTTATAAGCAGTACAATCCAGGTAAAATTTAAGAGACTGTCTTCGATGATTTAAGAACGTTTATGGCAGATTGAATAAAACGTAGACGGAACACCGATAAATTGCTGATAAATTCTCGTCGACGATTGACTGTAGAGGATTATCAAATGATCTTCGAGGAATCATGGAATCATGGTTGATTCTACTTCCTTGAATTAAAGTGGAGGTTTCTTCGATGAATCTTCGGCGAGTTATGGAAGACTCAACTTCCCCAAATTACAGCAGGCAGCTCATAGATGTATCCTCGGTGAACTATGGAACACTCAACTCCCCCGAATTACAGTAGGCAGTTTATAGATGTATCTGCGGCGAGTTATGGAAGACTCATCTTCAATTACATTAGGCAGCTCGTAGAGGTATCTTTGGCAAGTTATGGAAGACTCATCTTCCCTTAATTACAGCAGGCACATCTTCGATTATCATCGACCCGTTATGATAGACACATCGTCCTCTAATTATTCCAGGATTGAATTATAGCAGACACTTCGATGAAGATCGCTGAGCTACGACAGACTCATCTTCCTCGAATAATAGCAGACATTTCTTCGATGATCTTCGGTGAATTGTATGAGTTATCATATGCATTTAAAAGTGTCCGTGATTCAAAAATTGTAATTACAGTATATATATGAATATGATATCATACATATTTTTCATCATTTAGAATAAAAAAAGAAAAATATATTGAATAATGTTTTTTCATAAGAACTTTGAAAACACTTGGGTTATCATATTGAATCATGTTGGCACAGTGGATATGTTGCTGACTTCAATTCTCCATGAGACTACAGTTGCAGGTTCGAATCCCGGACACACCACTTCATTTCTCTCCATTTAATATGTATATAAAAATATGTAACATTAAACTAATCGATATAAAGCCTTACATGATATAAAGTAAAAATAAAATAAAATTGTAAATACCTTTCAAATGATAATTTTGATTATGTTTAACCCTATAAATTGTATAAATATACTTGAATACATGCTTGAATCGCCAATAATATTGAGGTGATTATGTGAATGGTTTTCGTATGAATCTTCCATGAAACGGCTTAAAATCGCCCTTGAATCATCGTTGATTTATGGACGGTCACGGTCGGTTATGCATGTGCCTCTTCGATGAATCGACGATCATCCTGCCTTATTTTATAAAAAGAATTTTGGATAAAACGGACACTTCTTCGAATATTCATCGATGATTTATTGTCAATACGTCGATTCATGTTAAGGTACTCTTCCAAAAATCGTCTATAAATCGGCCTTAAAAATCAACTGGGAACTCCTTTATAATGACGTCCTGTATAATGAACCTTCCTGAATAATAGAGATCAGAGAAATGAAGTGTACTGAATAATGAACCAATTATGTGTGGTGTGTCACAATGGCCATCAATTTCTATTGATTTTTCAACTCTTTTATATATATTATATAGTGAACATGTTTAAGGGAATAGACTTGAAGTAAAGAACTACCGTCCTATCTCGATGTTGCCATTGTTCAGTAAGGTGATTGAAAAATATGTTGCTAAGAGAATCATGTCTTTTATTAATCAATATAAACTTCTTAATGAAAACCAATTTGGGTTTCGAAGTGGTTTATATACTGTGGACGCTGTGATAAGTTACACAGAATTTCTATATGACCAACTTGATGATCGTAAACATGTAATTAGTATTTTTGTCGACCTCTCTAAAGCATTTGATACCGTCAACCACGAAATCTTGCTGTCCAAGTTGGAAAGGTATGGCATTCGTGGTATTACTCAGGATTGGTTTACTAGTTAATTATCTAACCGTAAACAAAGGGTTAAAATAGGAGACTCTTTCTCTCAGTTTAAATATATTACTGTGGGTGTTCCTCAGGGAAGTGTTTTGGGCCCTATTTTGTTCTTGTTATATATTAACGATCTTCCAAAAGCTTCTCCTATGTTACAAACTTTGCTTTTTGCTGATGATACCACCTTATCTGCAGCAGGTAATGATTTTCATTCTCTTGTTCAGACTGTAAATGAGCAGTTAGTAAGCTTCTCTATGTGGGTGAATGTTAACAAGTTAGCTATTAATACTGATAAAACTGCTGTTATGCTGCTCACTAATAGGATGTATGCTGTTAATATTGAAGATGAAGTTTTATTGAATAACTGTCGTCTTGAGTATGTTAATGCTACTAGGTTCTTAGGAGTGGTTTTTGATGATAAACTTAAATTTAATGAACATATCTCTATGATTTGCGATAAGCTATCAAAAATAGTAGGGATTATTCGTAAACTTAGTGAGTACCTCCCTCAAAGACCTTTAATTAACATCTATTATAGCCTTTTCTATCCACATTTAATCTATTGTAATCTGGTATGGGATGGTACATATGACGCTCACTTGCATGTTCTTGAGATGCTTCAGACGAAAGTTATTCGGAATATCACGGGTAGCGAATATCTTGCTCATACGAATAAACTGTTCTACGACACAGGTATTCTAAAGATTAGTGATGTTCATAAGTCTTTGTTATTGTTGTACATTTATATAAATAAAGATCAATTTGAATTATCGAATAATGTTCATTTCACTAGACATGCTGAGGACCCTGTGATAATGTTCCGTAGACATACTATGACCCAACAAAGTGTTAAATTTTCTGCCGCTAAACTGTGTTGTAATTTGCAAGAAGATCTGAAGGGTATACAGTCACGAAAAAATTTTAAGTGCAAGTTAAAGATGTACTACATCAATCAAAACAAGTAATAGTGGATAATCTATTTGGTTGTCTTTCATTTTGTCCAATTATTATTTTTTTTTGCTATGTGTTTTAGTTATTGTGGGTATAATTATTTTGTATAGTTTGCTGATGTATTTGTTGATTTCATACTAAAATTTCATACTAAATATATGCTAAATTATTTATTTGTGTTGATGTGAAGATTTGTAATTGGGCTAGGTTTAGGAGCGTAATTTGTACGTTCTTTATAATAATGTATTTTTTTTTAATTTTCTTTTTATGTATGAATATAGTTTCTTAAGAGTGAAATAATTGTATTTTGTTTTTGTGTGTGATAAGTATTTTTTCTTAATGTTCTTGTATGCACGAAAAAATCCAGTTCTCTACTGGAGTTTATAAATGGGCTTGAAAATTCTTTTTTGTTGTAGGTAATTATGGAGGAGTCCAACCAGTACAACTCATCTATTATGAAGTCCTGTATCGTGATCCATCCTGATTAGTAAAATCTAGAAATAATGAAAGACCATATATTTTATTACGAACATATTTTGTGTAGTTTACTATGCATCTCTTGACTCCTACATAATGAAGTGAACTCTACTTCAGTGACATTGTAGTAGTTAGTAATATAGAGGAGTTAATTACATTGCACTATGAAACACATTAAAATTTAGAGCAAAGAATGCCTTTACCGAATTCAGAAAAAGAGATAATTGATGTAATCTAACTAATAGCTGCCAAAATGAAAAATGTGATTAATTACTGTTGATAAACAATAGTATAGTGTTAATTGTGAATTGTCTCTGATGTAATATATTTTGTTATTTGTGATAATGAATTACTGTTAGATATCGGTTTGTATTCTAACGACTTCACCAGGATTCTCTTTGATGAGTGAAAAAATGTGAAAAATATACCTATATGTAAATTTTCAATAAAAAAAAGTTGAATAGGTGATTTAGAATGATAAATTTAGAATAGGTCGGTGATATCGGAAAAGATATTTGATATTTAGCAATCGAAATACAGGTTGAATATAAGCAGAAGAGAAGAAAGGCATTTCAGCACCAAAATGCTTTGTCTATGACAGTTTAAAGTCATTCTCTTATCCTGAACTTTAGGCATAAAACTAACTCTGTACTGCTAGTTGGGATGAAGTGGCACATAGTATTGGTACTCCTGAAGAGGAAAAAGTTCCCTCACTACTGAAATCCTGAACTTCTGATGTTAGTGAGAAATAATTTGCCATTATGGAAATATAGTCAATGTTTAGATTGAAATTTGGGTGAAGATGATTCTTCTAACTGTTTGGTCGTTAGGAAAATTGTAAAACTCCCGAAAAACTTTTGACTACCTTGCAGTAGAATTGAAAGATTGAATAATGTTTATTTATGTATTTAGAACGGACAGTAAAGATCATAATATATAGGAGAGATTTTACATTATCGTCAATATTTATCATTTAATAATTAGGTACTGATACCAACGTCGCAACACTGAGGCACCTTATTAGGCTCACTGTACTCGGAAAGTGGGTGTTAACATAATGATAGGTTTATCAGAAATTTCTAAAAGTCAGAGTTGTTCATTATTATTTTTTATATTGGGAGTGTCAAAATAAATAAGCAGTAATGAACAAAAATGGCTAAACTTTATTTGTTAAAAACGATCAAATTAAAACAATCCGATATCAATTTCATTTTTTTTATTAGGAAGACTCGTAAAGCATTTACTATCAGCTCTTTTTTCCTTCTTCCATCCGTAAGTGCAGTAACTGGAATTTGTGTCCCTTTTCGTCACATTCATGGACCGCATTCACGGAGTGGATTTTCTGCATTAATGAGCATGGTCACTCACGATGGTTGGTGACTTTGTTCATTGAGCTTCTTCTAGTTCCTTTTATTTAATTCCCATGTGACGTCAGCCAGAAAATATCTAACAATAAATTAATACATTCTACATACGTCGAAGCGGTAGTGATTTTTTCCGGAGTGGAAAATTGTCCACTCCTCACCTCTCGCAATATTTTGTGCAGCTTACAACTATCATAGTTATAGAAGTTAGTTAGCATTGGCCGAGCGCATGTGGCTTTGCTTTAACTGGTACCAATTCCTATGAACGAGAACGTTTATGAGCGGTAATGGATATTTTTCAACTCTCAAAAAAAAAGTTCGGATGGTGTGACACGGGCTCACGACTGGATCTTATCAGACTAGTATAAGCTATGTTAAAACTAGGATATAGGATCATGATAGGAAGAATTTATCTGCAGCATATGTTAGAAATAAAGCAAGAAAGCGTTATAGTGTGAGTCTTAATGGTGGTTGTGATTTGAATTTTACTATCTTCCCCCTCCAGGAACACAGTTTATTATGCTATTCACCTTCATTTTATTCTATATTTATTTATGTACACATTTCTATTTACTTCCATTAATTTTATTCTATATTGATTTCATATAGTTAATATAATAAAAATCCATAAATTTAAATAACAAACCATAAAATACATTACATGCACTTATAGTAACTATTCTTTAGTAGTATTTAATTATAGAGGAGTTAAATTGTACTATAGTAAACTTCAAAAGTATAAAGCAATGAATGCCTTTTTTGAATTCAGGAAGAGAGATAATTGATGTAATGTAACTAATATCTGCCAAAATGGTGTACAAAAGTGAATAATTACTGAAGAAAAAATAACGACAAAATGATACTGTGCTTTATCTACAATGTATTATATTTTGTTATGTGTAGCCTTGAATTACAGCAAAACCTCGTAATAGACTAGCCTCCTAGTAGACAAATATCCTATTAGACCAAGAAATTTTTGGAACTGTACTGGAAAAAACATCGTACAAGACAAAACACGATTTTTGTCACCTGAAAGATAGTGTGGTACAGAACTTTTCTTTACAAAAAGTGACAATTAATATACTGTTCTCGACATATTTCTCTCTTAGAATTGTATATTTTACTTATTTTTTATTGCTATTTTAATCAAAACGTGAGTTAACGTTCAACATCTTGTTCATGGCACAGTCTATGCCAAAAAAAATATGAGAAGAATTACAGATAACTAGATGCAGTGAATACTTTTCTAATTTTTTAGACTGGTCGATTTATCAAGAATGATGCAGTTACAGATGTTCAAAAAAAGGCTATCAAATGGAGTGTTGTTAAAGTGGAATCATGCGAAAATCTGAAAATCCCTGTATGTGAAACTATAAATTTGACCATGTTTTTAGTATAATCGTATGTATTTATGTTGAAATGTAAAAGTCATGAAAAGACAGTTTCCAAATCGGTTTAAAAATAAAATTATCAATAATTTTTCATGAGGACTGTTCGCCTGGACCAGTCCCTAGATTACTAGGGTTAAAAAAATATTATATCTATTATAATTCGAACAAAGCAAATGTACATCTTGTTCTTAAATGTTTATTTGGCCTCAAATTATTGTTATTTTATTCGTCCTTAAATTCATGATAAACAAATAGAGTTATCGAATAGCATAGTCATCCCTTATTTTCTATGTAGGGAACGATGTTGGTCTAGAACGAAACTACAAGAGTCAGTTTCCTACCGGACTAATCCAACTTTGAACGTAACTCTGGTCTATTGCAAGGTTTTGCTGTGCTGTTAGATATCATCTCTGTTTTCTAACTACGTGCTTGACCGAGATCTTATTTTGACGAGTGAGAAAATTTGAAAAATATACACATATGAAATAAGGTAAGTTATGAATTATCGGTCGTTTCATATTTTCGGTCATATAAGTAGAAGGCATAACAGGCATAACAATTATTTAATTTTAATTGCTATCCATGATACATGCAGCAGTGAAGGTATCATGGATACTAAATTGACTATATCGTTTTCGTTTTATGACCTAAAATTGTGGATTCGACTGTTAGTTTCTAACTTACCCTACTTGACTAAAATTTCAAATGGTGAATTTACCCATGCAAAATTATGCAAAAATTGATTAGAATAATTCGCAGTGCTTTAGATCAAAGATTTGAAATTTAGCAATCGAAGCACAGGAAGAATATTAGCAGAAGAGCAGAAAGACATTTTAGCACCACATTGGTATGGATATGACAGTTTACAGACATTCTCTTATCCTGAACTTTAGGCATAACACTAACTCTATACTGCTAGTTGGGATGAAGTGGCACATAGTATTGGTACTCCTGAAGAGGAAAAAGTTCCCTCACTACTGAAATCCTGAACTTCTGTTGTTTGTGAACAATAATTTGCCATTATGGAAATATAGGCAATGTTTGGATTGAGATTTCGGTGAAGATGATTCCTCTCAATGTTTGGTCGTTAGGAGAAATGGTGAAACTACTGAAAACCCGTTGCCTACCTTGCAGTAGATTCTATGGATTGAATGATGTCTATTGATGTATTTTCAATAGACAGTAAACAACAAATGAGGAATAGATTTTACTTTATCTTCAATATTCAAAATAAGTTAGCAATATGTGATGAAAGTGGCTAACATTTATTTGTTGACAATGAGTAAAGTAAAACATTCCGATATCAACTTCATTGTCAACTCCAACACTCTAATTACTTCGCAACTCAATTGGTAATGACATCAATAATTCAACACAAAGAGAAGTTATTGGCTCATAATCACTGAATGGAGCCTTTGAATGCCTTTTTACTGACTGCAAATGTGTGGATCTCCACAGAGTGCAATAATTTGTGGTCAGAGTTATGGGGACAAAGTAACATTTATGGCAAAATATCACAGAGGTCCTTTAGTGTAGCTTTAGTTCTGTATCTGTGTGGGTAATGCACCAATTAGATTTCTACTGGGTAATACAGTCGCAAGTTATAGTGCAGTTATATTGCTCTATGTGAATGGGCCTAAAATTGGAGCAGTTATCCTTATATAGGTATGGTGGTGTAGTTCAATTTAACTCAGAGTGAAATCAATGAAATCTTTATCATTAAAATGATAGGTATATGTTAATTAGACCTTTTTTCATCAAATTTAATTTATCTCTATTGAAATATATTATTAAAATCGTTTTTTTTTTGCTTTTTGGTAGACTGGCAATGGTGAATGTGTTTTAATTATGCAAGTAAATCAATAAAACACAATAGTGTGTCACATACACACTCTAGGTGAGTGGTTCTTAAAGTATTTTTCTAGCGCACCCCTTGCTTTTCTCAGGCACCCCCTGAGCATTGTATAGTATTGAAATAGATTGAATGGCTACGATTAGAATATATTTGGTTACTATTATTTGAGAATTTAATATGCAAATTGAAAACGTAAGGGAAATGAAAGTTTTATTTACATAATGTGAAATTATTTATTTAGGTGAGGAAAATTAAAATCCATTAGAAATTAAATAAACCAAATAACTAGTGATAATAATGCAGTATAATGCATTGTAGTTATATAAATATTTGGAAAATGAACAGATGTAAACTAATAAAATAAAACTAATCAATTACAGGGTAGCGACACTTACACAGAAATGAAAATTCGATATAGAAAGGTACAGTTTTTGTTTACACTTTGTTTATACAATGGAAACACCATTTTTCTTTATATTCAGTGTTAGAATATAGGGAAATATGCTACATGTATATTCTGCACGATATTAATAGCAAGAACAGAACTTATAAACAACAGCCATCTCATGCACCCCCTATAAACAATCCATGCCCCAAAGGGGTGCCACGCTCCCCAATTTAAGAACCACTGATCTAGGTAGATTAATTGCGGTAATTACACCAAGTAAATTACGAACAAAGTAATTTCCAGAGTGTTAAAGTATGCTAACATTTATTCAGAAGATACATATTGTATCATGAAAAAATCATTCGTTAACATACAGCTAAGGACCATGAAAATGTTCTGGGAAATTGTCAGATAATAAATTATTTTCTCTTTTGTATTCCTCTGCAGAAAACTAATTTGCGTAACAAAGCTTTAAATCAGTGATGTGGAGAGACAAAAACAACCCCGCGAATTTGATACTTTTAAAAACCAAAACCATCCGTATTTTTCTTTCTAAGACTAAAATCGGAAATCTAGATCCTATCAGCGGATTTTTATAAATTCATGCTGCCTTCGATAAAAATAAATTCACCTTCCACGAAAATTGAATAAAGGAAGAAATAAAAAAAATGAACTGAATGAAGAGGAAGAGGGGTGGAGTGAATAAAAAGGAAAAGACGTAATAATAAAGAGGAGATGAAGAAATGTGGAGGCGAGTAAAGGAGAAAAGAGGTGTAGGTGAATTAATGAGTATGAAGAAAAAAGGTGAATAAAGAAGAATGAAGATGAGTGTAGTTAAATTTTGAATTATTTTATCAACTCTTTCTTAGATATTTTATTTAATGCTACATTTTTTTTAATAATAACAAACACAAATTTTGAATGTGTGAATTTCCAGTAAAATATCCACAATCAATTACCTGTTGGCAATAAAATACCAAAGTGATATTCAGAGGAAAATGTATTACGAATCTCTAGATCTGTTCCATTTTATTGAAGCCACTAGAATAAAGTCTCATGTCTCCATTGAATGACTGACTGCAGGTAAAATGTCTCTTTTGTGTAAAATAATTACTAGATTGGATAGTGGCTCGATATTGTAGCAATATTCGCCAGATAGAAAAGTGATGAACTTCTATTGCTGGGAATTGTAGTGTAATTTTTTTGAACGTTACACAATCGAATCAAATTTGTAGTGCAATGCTATATAAAATGGAGATAGCGGATTGGGGAATGGAATAAACTTCCTAGGCATTTTAAACATGTAATCCATTAATCCACTGACACATGTAGAAATAAAATATCGGTGCATACTTCATAGATGGCCTTATTTCATTTTTTATAGGATTCAATTTTCTTTGCGAAATGCTATTCAATGTTTGTAAATCAACAATATAGATTTATGTATCATTCGAATTTAATCACAAAAAGACCATAAACAGTCAAATGTATTTTTTTTTCCTCACAACATCAATTACATACTAACCCTATCTATATAATCTCATACATAAACATTTAAAATACCTATCGGTAAAATAATATAATTTTCTATTGATGAACTTGTACTCACATTTAATTTAATGTTGGTAATTTCGATAGTTTGACAATAAATGTATGTGGGCACCGATGCCAGTTACGTGCTAGAAACAGAACTCAGTGCCATAACTGCCCACCTCCGCTCTATACTTATATAGATCAAGATTAATGCAAATGGTAATGGTCTTAGAGCATGGGTGGGAAAAATATTCATTTCGAGTACCATAAATAGAGATTTCGGAAACACAAGAAAACATAATTTCTTATGTTTTCATAGCACATGAAATTTCACAATATACTTATATTTTTTTTGTCACTACAACCTCAGATATTAGAAATTAATTGCAACGTACATTAAAAGTAAAATGAAACCGACATGTAGCTTTAACAAATCAAATAATATTATTTTCATATATATTTAAGCTTAATTATATCGAAAAGTAACTAACAATAGGAAATTATTAACGTCAGTAAAGTATCAATGTTTAGTCAGGGGATTACTCAATAATAAAAAAACAATTTTGAATCTTATCACTTACTGCGATTCTCATTACATCAGCTTGATGGACATCCGTCATCACGCTGAGGAAATTAGGCTGGTTATATGTATTATCAGGGAAACAATGAACGAGGTCACTTTGAATTTTAGATGCAAAAACCGTGGAGTTTTCAGTCAAAATTTTGAGATATGACACCGTTGCATAGGATAAGCTCCGCCTTCTTGTAGTTTTGAGAAAAAATGCAAACTAATTACTGTTAAGATACCAATTAGTGAATTATCTTTGAATACAGAAGGTTCGTGGCATTAAATCCCACTGTTTTAAAATTAGCTTTACATTTCTATTAAAATTAAATATAATTATTGATTTGCGGTCTCCAGTAATAATAAAAGTATTTCACTATTTTGTTTTGGTCACTTAATATCAAATAAGTATAAGAATGTCAAAATCAAATGAATAATTCTTAATAATTATTTACCTGAACTATAACAATAGGAAAGTTTGGGACATTTTGGTTGGTAATATTGGAACATCTATATGTGGTGATCGAATGAAATCACACTAATATATCATAATTATTCTCAAAACTTTAAATCATCCTCGTTTATAATTTAAGATAGGACATGCCATGACATTTCCATATCCTTTTATTATATACTTATTTCTATTTTGATCGAAGAATTGGAACCGTCCGATAATTTGTAACTTCTCCAATGTCCATGCAAGTAGGTTACATCCACCATCTATTAACGAGGAAGTTACAGAAATGATTAGCTAATATATAACAAATATTATCCAAGTATTCCTAACTCAGTAATTAAATTAGATTTTTCAACTGTAATTAATTTAAAATTAAATGTTATAAGCAGCACAGTTTGCCATTAAAAAGTGAATGGTAATCATATTGAGCCTCTATAACGGCCGGAACTTATAAGGTTCACCTAGAACTAGATGCTAACTATTTCAATTTATATTAATTTCAGTTACTAAAAACTTATCAGAAATTGGGGGTATATAACCTCTGCTTGGAATAAAAGGCTATATCGCTGACGTCAATGAAAAGGAACTCGAAGAAGCAGTTAGAAAAGAAAATGGTTCAGTGAACATTGAACAATGGCACCTACCACCTGTCGGTATAAATGCTCAGAGATGCAGAAAAGCTACTCCGTGAATATGCAGTCATTTACCAAGAAATGTGTAGGAAGAAGACACAAGCACCAGTATTTGCATTCACAGACAGAAGAAGAATGAGAAAAAAATAAAGAAAATTAATCCTACATACCAGAAAAAAAACTAAAACTTCTAAGTTGAAGATCAGGACTCAAGCGATATTCTTTAAAACAGCAACTAGTGTTAAAAAATTATAAGCATGGTAAATATAAAAAAACATTTTCCATATTACAAAAGCTCAGAGCCCAAAGACGCCACATCTTTCCCTAACATTCACCACAGACAATTCAGGATTGAGCCCCTGATGGAAAATATTCATTTATCACCATCAAAAATTTAATTATCGATGAAGAGTAAAATCTTATTTTCGAATGAATAATATAGAAACTTAGAAACTGAAATTGCTTGACTGTTTCAAAAGTATTGTAAATCTTAACTAATACAAAGAATATAAAGCTAAATAAGTATTTACTATTGATATTGTGCATAGCCTCCTTCTGCCTTAAGCCTAGGTCACACCGCCCGAACTTTGTTGGGTCGTTCCTTGAGCTGTGAAAAAAATTCATCACCGCTCGTTAGTCGTTACCTATTCCCTCACCGCTCCGAAGGGTTTGAGTTTTTCAAAATCTTGCAAGCGTTGAGAAGAGGTAGTTTTCTTTTCTACAAAGTTCACTACCTCTTTAACACCGCCCAGCCAAAGTTTTGCACTGCTAGATGCAAGTTCGTGGACGATTTATTCCGCTAGGCCAATGCAGAAGTCCTGAACGGTGCTTCGGCAGCTTTGCCCGGGCTGTGATTAAACGTTGCACAAACTTTGGCAGAACGTTGTTATTTTCTTTACGAGTTTGCGTGTCGAAATTATGTAGCAAAATATAAAATACGGGTGGTGCCATAGCAGTGCACCGCTGAAGCTGTCGTTGCTATAGAATTGGCTTAACGGTAGAAAGAGGCAGCGAGCGTTGATTTGGCAGTATGGAGATATGCTACCTCCATACCAACTTTAAGCTAAAGTTCATCACAGCAAAGAATCACTGCATCCTTTTCTGAGGTCGTTTCAGAAAACTCGTGTCCGTGATTCAAACGCCTTCAACCGCCATATCAAAGTTTATGCAACATTTAATCACCGCCCGGGGAATGCTGGCGAAGCAGCGGTGGTCCAGCGTTCAAGATTTACGTATTTGCTTCTATAATGGTGCCAAAAATTGTCTGGGTTTTGTTGCGGTGGAGAACTTTGTGGAGCAGAAAGCTACTATTCCTCAACGCTCGTAATATTATGTACAGTTCAAAACTTTCGGATCGGTAGGTGTGAACTTAAGCGGTGGTCGAGCGTATGCGACGTTGACTGAACTGGGGCCAACTTCTGGTTAGCGTTAACAATATTTTGTTCACGCTTCAGGAACGCTCTAGCAAAGTTCCTCCGGTGTGTCGTGTCAGTCCTTGAAATGATGAGCCTCAACTATCGATTTAAATCAAAATCTATCAGAATTTCTGATAGATTTCATTCACTCAGTTCCGTAATCGAAAGCAGTGAACCGCTATACCAACTTTAAACCTCCGCCGAGCCAACGCCCACGCTCATAGAACACCGCTCTATCAACGCTCGTGTTACCATGATCAGTTTTCCCTTTGTGAACGTGGTAACGAGCGTTGTCAAAATTCGGTTTATTTTCCCCTCCGTTCGAAGAACACTCCATCAAAGTTCTGGCAGTGTGATCTAGGCTTTAGATATCCTTATCCGTACATACTCAAAATAAGTCTTACGTTAAATGAATCAGAAAATTAGCAATTCCTCATGCTATACCACATACTGAAAATATTTTGTTCTATAGCTTCAGATATTTTCTATTTGATTGGGATCAGCAATCAGTGTTGTTAATCAGCCCCCATCGAAAGTTTCATGAAGGTTTCGACAGTTTATTATGCACCCAAGTAATAAAATAAAAGATTAACAGAAAGATAACGAGAAAATGGGAAAGAAACAACTGTCGAGGCCCATGGTTCATCCATAATTATTTTGGGTGACTAAATATCATAACATGACCAACATGATTACGTGCACCCGTACAGCGCATACCTTCGGCGCCGCCGCAGCAATAATCTGCCTTGAGTTAGAAATGAACTTTACCTTTTCCCGTTCACTCTCAAAATCTGATCAAATGGTTCCTAGTTATTGTTTCAGGGAATTGATTAAAAACTATTTCAGTTATAAATGACCTCGACCTTTGACCCGATCTCTCACAATATCTAATCAAATAGTTCCTGGTTATTGATCAATCGTGTCACCGATTATCGGACAATTTGGTTGAATACTAATTGATAATAACTTACTCTGTAAGTTATTAATCGCGCAATAGCGACTGAAATGTACACATTCGATGACTTATTCAATCCAATTAGTTTCGAAGCGACTGATAAATTGCTACACTAAATTTAAGAACTCTTTCACGGAGCGAAAATTCGCTCCGTGATGCGAATAATAAGGACAGAAAAGTTACTGCCCGACACACTTTTTCTTTCGCTCTGACGTAAATAAGAAATCATTGCTTTCTTAGCACTAAAAGAAAATAGATTGAAGAACTAAATCTTGATTAAGTATTTTTTATAATGCATTCCGTTTATTTATTTCGTGAATACTTGAGGTTGTACTCTTTGTTACTTTCAAAAATAATGATAAATAAACTATGAATTATTCAAGAAGAAAGAGAGAATGAATTGAAAGAGTCTACTGTGTATAAGCTTTTTTTTTCTTCTATCAAGTCATCTATACATTAAATTTCAAATAAATTTTCATTGTTTAATACTATTAAAAGTACCAAAAATTTTACAAAGAAGTCATAAAGTTTAATAGTTATTTGTGTCAATGTTTACTTATTTCTTAGGTTGGAAATATAATCGATGTATTAGTATCAGGAATCTCTGATTTATTTTTGTGCTGACTTGTAGTTCCTGCGGAAAACCATCACCGATTATTGACTTTCCTTTCTAGATCTCGCCACAGTTTCTACTTTCTGTTTAGAAAAATGTCCATGAAAAATCTTGTGGCTGTTATTTGGGAAATGCTATAATGAAAGACGTATAGTGAAGTTTCTAGATCAGTGGTTCGTAATGTATTTTTCTCCCGCACCCCTTACTTTCTCATGTACCTCCTGAGCATTGTATCGTATTGCAATAGATTGAAAAGCTACATTTGGTTACACTGATTTGAGAATTAAATATGTACATGCATCCTCCGCTTTAGTTACCAAATCACGACTCAGTTTAGTTACCAAACGGTAACTAAAGCGAATAAAAGTAACAAGAAATTTATAAATGTCCCTCCTTGATTTAGACCTTATTTTCTATGAGTTATAGTAATAAAATTTATTATTAGAGTAAAACGTATATAAGCATATTATTAATAATATTCAGTCTTCCATTGTTTGTGACTGTGATGGAAAAGTTTAAAGTCGTGCATTATAATAAATGTTTTAAAATCCATCCATAGCTTAACTCTCACTCAGTATATGTGAGTAATTAATAGATACTTAGACTTCTATAATTATTGTGCTAAATTTTTCGAACAGCAATTTTATGCTCTATGAAAATTTTTTGGTAGTAGGGTACTAAGTTCCAAGTTATTTGTTGGTTCTACAATTTTGGACACTTGTGGAAAGAAAATATGATAATTCTTATCAAACTTCTATTCTTATTGGTATCATTGAAATAAAAGTTAAATAATGATTATTATGTAAAGATTTTTACGTGTTCGAAAATATGGAACTGTGCGATAACACGGAACTTACCCTAAAATTATACATGTTGTATTTCTGAACCAATTGCTTCTAATAACCTCATCTCGATTACAATTTTCATGTTTTTTTTGGTTACCGTAAAATAATCACAGAAAATTCTATTTGTTTTCTATGTCTACGAACGGTTCTTATTTTGAATCATGACTCGAAATAAGGACCACTTTTACTAAAGTGAGTTGTACTTAAATCGAGGCCTGCCTGTACATTGAAAAAGTGAGGAAAATGGTTGTTTTATTTATGTAATGTAATTTTTTTTTCATTTAAGGTAAGTGTAAATCCATTAGAAAATAAAGAAAACCATATAATTTGTGATAATAATGTAGTATATTGCATTGTAGTTATATGAATATTTAGAAAATGAACAGTTGTAAACTAATAAAATAAAACTAATCAATTACGGGATAGCGACACTTACATATAATCCCGACACATAGAGGAAAATTCTAAATAGAAAGGTTCAGTCCATTGTTTACACTTTGTTTATACAATGGATGCACCATTTTTCTTTCTATTCAGTGTTAGAATATAGGACAGAAGGAATAAAAGTTACAGGCACACGAAACGAAAAATCCCACACTCAAAGATATAAACAAAATTATTGAAAGCCACAATGATAATTAGGTGTTTATACCAGAAAATTCGTATACTTTTATAACTCCCCCATATCACAACATTTTGAGGAAAATATGCTTCATGTTTATTCTACATGATATTAATAGCATGAACCGAAATTATGAACAACAGCCATCTCATGCACCCCCGTTCAAGAACCACTGTTCTAGACTAAGTGGACTATAAAGAACTTTTGTTGATTTTGGAATTATAAATTGTAACAAATTTGTAATTTGAGAATGCTAGGAGATATAAACCCTTACTAAAAATAAACTAAAATAAAACTAAAATCAGAGTAAAATCACTATTCATATATAAATAGTCTGTTTTCTCTTTTTATAAGTATCCTTTTCACGGGGTTGGAGCAGGACCCTAGTAATTATTATGGTGATCACTTTATCGGTCTGGGGTTCTTGAGCCGATAGTTAAAAATAAAATTTACGTCGAAATTTCCTTACGACGAAAATTCTTTGCGGCGAAAATTCCTAGTACCCTCGCCTATGTTTGTTCTCAAATATTTTTGAAATATCGCAGGAGTATCCCGAAAATGTACGAGGTAAAATTAGTAATGCATGTCGCAGGAACATTCCCTGGAAATGGGACCGTGACATTGCAACACTGAGGGGATGTTGCGATATTAAGGGGTTGTTCCGTGAACATCGCAATGTTACCTGGGTTGAGCTTAAAGAGGAACAGTAAAGGTTGATGATATTGTAAGAGAATCGTGAATTCGAGGTTGAGGTACCGTAGTTCTTACTGACAACATTATTGGGGAAGTTTCTGTTTGTATGGAAAGGGAAGTGTCTGCTTTATAGAAAGGTAATATTCTGCTTTTATGGGAAGGGAAGCGTCTTCCTTTATTGGAGCGGAAGTGTTTTTTTTATGGAAAGGGATGTGTCTTCTTTTATGGAAACGGAGGTGTCTGCTGAAAATTACTCAATATTGACAAATAAAATAGTTCTCTTCAATATATCTTTAGTGCTCAAATTTTCCTATAAGAAGAGGAAGTTATTTATGAATTTCAGAATAGCAAGTAAAATAATTATTATCAATATCTGTCATTTATTATTAATAAATACATTTTTATAGTCTTTTAACAACCCAATTTTTCGTAAATTCATTCTAACTATTTGGTAAAGTTTTTCTTTAAAATTAAACAAACAATTATTTATTCTTAGGCATATAGGAAAAGTTAATATGGAAGCAAGAGGATGCCGAGATGAATTGAAATTTTTTTTATTGTTGTCAAAAGTATTTTAATTAATTTTTGTCATTGAGATATTTATTTTAAGAGTAACGTAACCTACCGATCACTTTCTTTGTTTTCAATTGTTTATATTCATTCTTAACTATTAAATTTTACACTAAGATTACATCAGTTATTAAAGGTGATATTTTTAGATTTAAATTTAACCGATTGAGTTTTCAGCACACTATGAACAAACTTACTCTTAGATATTGACTTTTTATCATCACACTTGCTATTAACAACCTTTTTATTTCCACCTATTCACAGGAGATGGAGGCGTTTCGAATATCAAATGGAATCGAAATATTATAAGATATGTCGTAAAGTACAGTCAGTAGCTGCAATCACTTTTGTTCAGAGAAAATAGAGTTTTTTTAAGATGAAATAAGCTTCTCTTCTTCATTATATTGTCATCAATGTTCATAAGATATATGTATGTGGTATTTTTTTTTAAAGTTATTATGATAAACGATATTTACATATTAACATTGAAATTGTACACAGTCAAACCGCTATGCAGATATCTGCCATAGAGACAACTGCGATGCGGATAACTGCCGTTAGAAAAACTGTCATGCAATATATTATTATTTTGTATTGGGTGATTAGCAATGCGCTTGTAAACTTAATATTACATGTATTGAATTTAATCAAAAAAAAAATATTACTGCTTTTAAGTATTTAGTTAATATCATATATCACAAATAAGATTCATTATGGTTGAAGATTTGATTAACGTAGATTTGATATCCTTTCAACATAATAACTCTATATTTCTCTCGTGACACAAGTTATTATAAACCCTTCTCTCCGATTTCTTCACTCTTGCAGTCAATTAGCGCTAACAACAACATTGATTTTTTGAGCGTATCCACATGTTTTTCTATTTTTTTAAAAACTCTATTTATTAGCGTAAGTGTTGACATTCAATTTTTTCTTATGAATTTAAGTTATAAACAGCAATTTTATAATTGTGAAAATTAGTGCAATGGTTTAATTTTCCAGCTAAAGATCTTATTAATCCAGATAGAAAACAATTCATGAATCAGGGCTCAAAAAAGACCCCTTCAGTTCAGTAAGTGTCAGTAGATTTTAGTACGTGGCCGTCAGTTTAGCGTAAGATCGTCAATTAGTCGTCGAATTTATGCGAAAGTCGACAGGAAGTTTTGGATAAAGTTATGGGAAGACTCTACAACATTATTCCTTGGGGACAAATTGTGATTTATGCTGTCACCATAATTAACTTTTGTTCCCATAGCCTTGAAATGAACAGTTGTGCATGGGAGAAAAAAACCATACGTTGTATAGCTTCCCAATGGGCTATATAGCCTATTGCCACACACTGCTCACAATAATGTATAATTTTAATTAAGCACTTCATGTTCTAGCTTGTAAGGGTGCGTTTATGATTCACAAAAGTATTTAAAAGATGCAAAGTGTATGGCTAAGCAACTGGAATTTGATCACTGAAGAATTGAAGAAATAACCATTCTTTCTTCAAAAACAAAGAAATATTCTGAAGATATTTTTTTAACAAGATGCAATAATAGTGCGAAATAGACAGACTGCCCGAAATAGTTATAGATTTGTATTTAAACAACAAATATACACAATGCTTAGGATATTCATAGAAACTCCTATAGAACCATGAATAATATCTATTTTCATACAAAGAAAGTAATTATAGATATAGTTTTATTGATTTACTGAACTAGAATCACTGTACAAGAAACGGCAGTGACTCACCTGTGGATCACTCCGAGCGCAACGTTTTAAAAGGTTCTCTACCGTACTGATTTGCCGTCCAGTTATTTACTCTCATTCACAAGTGCACTAAATATGGAGGGTAAATGTACAGAGTGTCCAAACCCACACATCTGGGGTCAAAACTGGCAGAGTGGCTTAACTGGTTATTTCACCTCATAGCGGCCTAGATGTCTTAGAAACAGAGTGGCATAATCAGCAGTACACATACATAATATTGCTTCACAGTGCAATGCGTTCTAAGATAGAGTGGCTTAAACAGCAGATTAATGCTTTATGTTTTATTTCTGGACTGTATTATAGATTGTCTTATGCCTTGAAGCTTGGAATAACTTAATCTTTACTAAAATTTAAAATTAATGTATATTAAAAATAAGGCACAGCTGATCCACTGTTTGAAACGATAGTAAGTGAGAGTGCTTGTATCCCTTGTACTATTAAAACTTAAATATCAAACGAAAAGATAGGTTTGGTACTCCTTTAACTATCATTAAACATAAGAGATAGGATAGGTAATACTACCGTAAATTACAATCACGAATCACTGTAAATAAG
Organism: Caprella mutica; assembly: GCA_947561585.1. Classification (NCBI taxonomy): domain Eukaryota; kingdom Metazoa; phylum Arthropoda; class Malacostraca; order Amphipoda; family Caprellidae; genus Caprella; species Caprella mutica. The sequence goes on from CANNZV010000779.1 coordinate 75,560, forward strand.
AAATAGAGATGGTACCACTATAAATTACAATCACGGATCACCGTATATAAGAGATAGGGTTGGTATTCCTGTAAATAAGAGACAGGGTTGGTACTACTGTAACAATCACAGTAAATAAGAGACAGTGTTGGTACTACTCTAACAATCACAGTAAATAAGATATAGTGCTGGCACTAGAGTAACTACCACCATAAATAATAGTTTAGGTTAGAACTCCAGTAAATACCTCCGAAAATGTGAGATAGGGCTGTTACTCTTGTAACTAATAGTGTAAATAAGATATATGGTTTGAATGATGTACTATCAGACAAAAGAGTTACTGGGATTATGTACTATCAGAGAAAAGAGTTACTGGGATTATGTACTATCAGAGAAAAGAGTGAATGGGATGATGTACTATCAGATAAAAGAGTTACTGTGATGATAGACTATCAGAGAAAAGAGTCACTGTGATGATGTACTATCAGAGAAAAGAGTCCATGCGTTGTTGTACTATCAGAGAAAAGAATCACTGTGAGGATGTACTATCAGAGAAGAGAGTCACAGTGATGATGTACTATCAGAGAAAAGAGTCACTGTGATGATGTATTATCAGAGAAAAGAGTCACTGTGATGATGTACTATCAGAGAAAAAAAATAGGTATTATTACCTGTTTTATATAATATTCTTGCATGTGTACCATTAAATTTATCAAAAAAAAATAGTATATGATAACAATAAGTACACTATTGGAATGCAACAGCTTATTGTTGTCATGGTAACTTGCATCTATTTCAGAGGTTATGCCATAGCTGTTAGCAGCCTCTATTTTCATAATGGCAACGTAGCCTAACCAACTGAGCTTTTCTCTTTTCATTATATTTGCGAGGCACTGTCGATTATCCCACCCTGCCTATCTAAGCTCGTAAATTCAATATTTTGTTTGTTAGGACACTCTGTATATTTGCCCTCCATATAAGTAGCACATATATACATATCTAATTCCTTATTGTCTTGTATGGTGTTGCGTTACATTTTTATGATCCATTGATCTGATAACCAAATTATTCATTTTTGAGGTTAAATAAATTCTTAAGGAATAGCTTTCATCATGTAACTGAAGGATACCTGGTAGGACACTTCAGGAGGCGATTTGAGAAAAGACAGAGGTGTAGCTTACGTTCGAATGAAATCAATCCAAGATTAGTGCATAAGGATAATCCAAATTCTGGTAGATCATTCTTTACTGGCTCCTCGAGAAAAGGAGTTATATCTTCAGCAGTGCCAGGGAGACTTCACGGGAAGAACGGAAAATCGATCGTCACATGGGCTTCCTTTGACACTTGGGCTACCGCAACTTTTATGTCGAGGTCTCTCATCCATAAACTGTAGCTTGGTGGTTCGCATGGTGAGATAAGACTCAATACTGTTATAACCTAAAATAAGAGAGTTCCAGGTTTGTCGTTAATGGAGGTGGCCATAAGCAGCATTGAGGAGACTACAGTTGTTGAATTCACAATGCAGATGTCGTCCACATTTGGCTATTCGTGAGAGTCGATGTTCCAAAAAATAAGGATATAGGAAGCTTCAATCACATGCGACAAGTTCCTATTTCTAGAGAGATGTTATCTGACGAAACAGCAATCAGGTTACTAAATGGCTGCAGCGAATTTGAAATATTCAAGCAATTACAAGTCTTAGCAGGGAATGAAAGAGACCCTATGCAACCCAATATACACTAGGATGGGCCATTAGTGGACCACTCTGCGATGGGGAGAAGGTCACATATCACCGCCAAAAATTAATATTAGAGGTCTTCCCTTGTGCCGACAGAATAGTCCGTAGGGTTAGACTTCGGACACACGATCTTCAGACGGTGGAAAGAAGCTGACGGTGATGGAGAGGCCAGTCATTAAATTTACTTACGTTTCGAAAATTGAAAACTATTATGTACTTTTTGATGCAATCAGTAGAATTTTAAGAAGTTTTCTTTTCATAAAGATTCTGTATATTTCAGTATGTTTTTGTATTAGTATTATAATCACATGTGTTGTTTTTAATTTGTTTAGCTATTAGTGTTCTTAGGTTATTATATTGTATTGGTATGTGTGGTATGAACCATCATAAAGAAGGTCCACTTGTCCGCAATTCTCGTGAAATTTCAAAGAAGTAGAAGAAGAATCTTATGGTGCTTTGGCGGTGCGGAGCTCTGTGTGTTATAATTCAGTCTCAAGAAATTAGTTATTAGAAACGTTGCACTCTACCTGAGCATTTGGTATCTTTATTGTCAAGTATTTATCTAGATGTTTAGTTTTTAAAATTGTAAGTAGATCCCATTTAAATTATAGAACACGAATTACTATTGGTAGAAGAATAAATTGAAAATCAGGTAACACCTTTCGTATATCCCTATGAAGATAAATTATCAAATATAAGAGTGTAACGTGTGCTGACTAAATGAATTCTCATAGGAGGAAATTCAGGAAGAAGAAAAATCCTTACTGTCGTACTTATATTATTTGAAAATAATTTTACGAATCATCTAGTTCAATAATATTTTATTATTGATGTGTTTTTACATTTCAATAAAAAATATTCTGAAAAAGTTTCACTGGGTCTTCAATGAATGTTCATTTCTGTTTCCTGAAATAATCTCATCTGGTCTTCTATTTATATCTGGTCTATTATCTCCAGAGTGTTTACTTTGTAGCTAATTATATGGACTTTAGAGGAGATAATTTGTGGACACTGTGACAGTAATTCGTCAGAGATTTATCGGAAGAGGAGAGAGAAATTATGGTAAGAATAGTAAGAAACTTCGTAGGCGGAAGCGAATATTAACCCTTTAATGACATGCGTGATCATATAATCACGCAAAATTATTCATACTTTAAAACTCTGTCATTTTAAATTGAACAATATTTCTGCACCAAACTTGTCATGGATAAGTTAAGAATAATCCCCTCTCTATGTTCATGCAATCATTCAGTAATTTTCTTTAGTTTTTGGGATTCGTCAGCATTTTAATTTGATAACATAAAATTTTTGTCGTCCTAGAAAACCTTTTTCGTTATGAAGGTAAGACCATTTTTAATCAGCTAGTAATAAATTCGTCGACCTGAAATTTACGTGGATTATTCAACACGAATTAAAGAATGTTGGAAATGAAGGATACATATTTACAATTACAAATATTTATATTATTACAATTTTAAATTTGTGTGATCATGTTATGAATCACAACCTATTTATTCAACAACTTAGTTGTGAATAAATATACAAACTATTTTTTCATGCTTTTAACCTATTATGCAAAACGCACACTGACGCAGCAGGTTGCTTGAAACCAGTTGCATGTGAATAATTGCTTGAGACCAGTTGCATGATTCGCCTCACACTGAATTAACCATAATTTCAAAGTTACATTCAAAATGTCAGACGACGAAGAGGTATATGTTCTGTGGTGGTGGCTGAAAAGCAAGAGAAAGAGGAGAAAGTACTCAGAGAAAAAAGTTTACTCATATCACATGGGTCACCAATTTATGCTTTGAATCAATTTATTGCGTGAGTTGGTTGGACTTTATTCATGTTTTCATGTGTGTTAAAACAACTATGACATGGTGTGTCATCAAACATTAGTTAATTCAATTCATTTTATAGATTGAATCAACTTACTATGAGAGTTAAAAGTTACATTTTTGAGAATTTTAAAGCATGTTAAAACAACTATGACAGATTTTATTGTAGTAACTCACAACGACTGTTAATCCAATGTATCTGGTTTATAAGTTAACTTACTTTGCAAGTTGGCGCTACTTTTTTTGAGTTTAGGAGTGAGTCATAACGACTGTTTTGCTTTAACCCACGTCAATTTAACTACTTTTAAGTAGTACCTGCAACTCACTATGTAGGTAGGCGCAAAAATAACCCATTCATATGAGTCAAAGCAAATCAAATTTGATTTGATTCAACTAATCCTTTCTCTGTGTGTATTGGATACATCCTCTTTTAGCAGATAGAAACTGGTACAAAATAATAACTGCAAGGTGGCAAAGGCGAGAGAATGAAAATCTTATAATAACTTTGAGGTAAAAGAAATTCAATTAGATTAGTAATTTTAATTCATGAACTTAACAATGAAGATGAAATTATACTTCCGATTTGGTTCATTCCTACCAAAAAACGTTAGGTTAAATGCATACATTATATACATACAGTGTCTCTCCTGTAATGCAAGTAATAGTCTCTGAAGAGCTACTGTGTAATGAAAATGAAAAAAATATCTTGCAAAAACTTTTCTTTGTATAAACTAGTGAATCTTCTGAAATGGAGAGACAGAGGACACTATAAATCACAGAGTGCGCAGTGACAAAGACCGTCCTCTACCCAATATCACATGCAACTGGGTCAGTTGCTCGGTTGTATACAACTTTAGTTTCAAGCAACTCAGTGTGCGCGTTTCTATGTGTTGAATGCAACTCAAGCAACCAGTGGCGTCAGTGTGATTGAAGATAACTCACAATTGGTTTCATCAAAATCGGACACCTAAAGTTTTATCTGATCATCAAATGGTTAATAAATATAGTAATCAATAAAAAGCAAAAGGAGGTCTCAGTTCACGATAACTATTTTTTAAATTTCATGCTAGATACATTTTTCTCTAGGTGTCTATTATATTTGCTTTATCCATTATTTTTTCCAGTTTGACTGAATTTCAATATGTATCTACGTGAATTATTTCCAGAATAAATTCTTGCGATAATATCTATTTCTATAATATAAATTATATTTTCATAAAAATGCATATACCATAATTTAAACATGATAAAAGTTTTATTGAAAATTTAAAGTGTTTACGTCCTTATCAGCTTTAGTGTGAAGATGTCAGTTAGCAAACTAATTATCATTATCCCTCTGTATCTTTCTCTTCATTTATCTCCCAGTCTGATGCTAAAATAATTATGAATTAAGTATATAGTAGCAATTACAGATTAATTAATATATTTAAATATATATTCATCAGTAAATAACACAATACAAAAATATAATTATTACTGAAGGGAAATGAAATCTGAGATAAGATATTCCATATTGCAATTGAGAATCAAATGTAATCATTTGATATGTTTTAATTAAATCAATATATGTTAATTTTCTTATATATCTCTTTAGCAAACTCTCAAATAGTATGTTATCACAAATATTATTAATTAACCCTTTATCGTTCTAATGATCATGTTTAGTCTCTTAAACAAAGTATAAAACCCCGTTGAGGAGGATATGTGAAGTGAAATACAATCATTCTTGAAGGAATTTCCTCTTCTTTAATTAAAAATTTTATCCTTCTTGTTTTTTATGGAAAAATATTGTCTTTGAAAAAATCAGTCTTGACTGTCATTTAGTAAATAGATTCATGTTAATCAAAGTTACTTTTGCAAATGCTTGACGAATTCTGTTTTTAACTCACAGGTGAAAACTAAAAAAACTTTATTTATTCTCAGAGTGAAAAAGTTAATAAGACTATGTCTCCAATTTAATCATTACCTTCACAGAATGCGGAAAGGTATATTATTGACGGCATTTATTTATTTATTTATCATCTTGTTATTCGCATAACTGGAAAGGTATTCAACTAAATTGCCTGAAATTTGGTGAAACGATGGGTCAAATTTCAGTGACCTGCTGGTAGAATTCGGGGAAAAACCCGGTCAAAGGTCAAGGTCATGTTCACTTATAACTCAAAAAGTGTTGAACCATATTGCATGAAACTTGATAGTACTATTGGTAAATTATACAGAAACAATTTTCTTAGGTTTTGAGAGCGATCAGGGTCAAAGATCAAAGATCAAGGTCAAAGCCATTTGAAACTCAATAACTCAAAACATATTCAACCAAATTGTCAGAAATTTGATAGGACGATTGGACAATGTCCAGGAACCATCTGGAAGAATGTTGAGAGTGATCCGGGAAAAAGTCAAGGTCAAGATCATTTATAACTAAGTAACTTAAAAAGAATTGCACCATAGTGCATGAAGCTTGATGGGACGATTGGTCACTATCCAGTCACCAGTTTATCAGATTTTGGTAGAAAACGAACAAGCGGCGACGAAAGTATGCACTCTACATTAGCACCTAATCAAGCTTAAAATTTACTAAGTATAAGGTTGTTTGTTAAGTTTTACATCATAGCTGTGTAAATAAAACAAGAATAATTAAACATGAAGAGTCTGATGTGACGCCTCAACTTTACGACCAACTAGAGAGCTTAATTGAGTCGTTAAGCTTCATTTTACGATATAATTACTTTAACAAGGGACATGTGTAAATATCATGTGACTGAGTGATGTGTAGCAAATATATGGACTCTTTAATTCATCTTGTCACTACCTAGATCCATTTAATAGGATTACTATATTCTCTTAATTTGCGGGGTAAAAATATATTCTAGTTTGTAGATTGATTAACAAGAAATAGTTTTCTTTTCGCCTAATAAGAATATCGGGTAACAATGTTTCTTGGAGTAACATTGTTCAAATATTGTTAAAACATTTCTAATATGGTTTCACTATTAGTACAACATTGACACGTTGAACATTGTTACATTGGATACAAAAGTTGAAATAACTCCTCCAAAATGTAAGGCGAAATAAATGTTCAAAATTATGAAATTGGAACGTTTCTTAGATGATATTCTTATACTAGAAAAAAAAAATTGTGGAAGATTTTGATCCCTAAAAACAGACATACTTCGACTGTACAGTCATTATTCATCAATTATATATATTCCAATGGTACTTTAGCCACCAGAGGCTCTATTACGAAGCTGTCTGTGGTGATTGAAGATAACGGGGATGGCGTCCTTTAGGCCCTGAACTATGTAATTTGGATTATGTATTTTATTTTTCCATTGTTTACCTATTTATCATTTTTTTAACGTTATGTCCCTTTTCATCACATTCCTTTGTATTTGGGTAGCTTTTCTTCATCTATCAGATTTGTCACCGACGGTGGCAAATGACTTTGTTCATGGAGCCACATTCCTTTTTGACTGCTGCAGACCCTTGTACATAATTTCCTTTTGATGCCAGCGATATGGCATTTAGTTCAGAAGTAGACATCAAAATACTACTAAATTAATATATAGTACTTTAAAGGCATCTGACTTCTTCGTTTAAAACATACCTACATACGTAAAGAATACACTGTGTAATTATTAGAGCAATAACTCGTCTACAGCACATACAATGTGCAGTGAAAGGGGGAGGGGTAGCTAGTAATGTTTGAGCGTTATATGTTGGAAAACAACCAACCTCAATACACTAGGCTCTTATCAGAAATCAGTGCCGCTCTTATTTTTTTGCAAAAAGGATGTGTCTTTGTCTAAGTGACCTTTTCTACTAGAGAGTGACGACCTGATAGTAAGGCTGATTCAGTTTCTCTTAAATAATAAAGTTTTGGGTTGTTTGACACTCTATTTCTGTAAAAGTTTTCATTTTGCAGATTTATTTCTTGACTCATTTGAAAAAAAGGTATTCTATAACATAAAAGAAAGTTTTTCTCATGATATCTGGATTAGAAAAAGTATATTGCTAATAAATTTGAAAACTATGTATAAAAACGGATTTAAAAGGAGATCTTTTCAAATAAACATTCAAATTTAGCTTTCAATATCAAGTATATCACTGTTATATTGTAAAACAATTCAAAGATTATGCTAGGATACTCACCTCTGAAGCATAATCTGAATTCTTGATATGTCGTTGAAAAAACAACAGCTTTTTCCTCAAGCACCTTTCTTGGATCGCCCGTTATTTCTGATAAGAAAAAGAAAGGTAGGTGAATAGGAGAATCTCTGTGGTAGAGAACTCAGTTATCTGAGGGACATGTTTGATTTGGGAGGTGGGAAGAGATCAATTATGGTTTGTCAACGACATATCAAGAATTCAGATTATGATTCAGAGGTGAGTATCTTAGCATAATCTTTGAATTCTAGATTATTTGCGTTGACAAACCACAGCTTAGATTCCAAAGTTGAAATCAAACATGTAAAAAAAAAATTAAATAATATAAATAAAACAAATATAATCAACTAAAGATTAAATGAATAAAATTTTTAAGAAAAGTATATAATAAAATGATTGGAAGAATTCTTACTTATTCATCTGATTTAGAATAATTTTGTCCACTTCAGAGTCATTTTCTGGAGCAAAGTAATGCCTCCTGAAAGTATCAGTACTGGTCCACGAGCCAGCTTTAACAATTTGCATGATATTTGCACCTTGACTGAATGCACTCGATAGACCAGCTTCTCTATATGAGTGGGACGAAAACTATGAGTCATCTATACCTGCTAATTTGAGAGTACATTTGAGCCATCTAGCCAAGGTTTGTTTAGTGACCGGTCTCTTTGTTGCCCAGGACAGGAAGAGCTTAGTAGGTTTTTCTTTACCCTCTCTGATAGCTTTATAGCTCTTATGCTTAAAGTGCGATTCATATGTGTAGCGACGTAATTACAAACGTTTAAAGAATCTATGTCACTCATGATGCAGTTTATCACTTTAGGTTTCAATACCATTCTAGTATGCCTTAGGGGATCAAAAATCACAAACTGAATGCCATCTTCTGATAAGGTAGTTTTCTCAATGTCCATCAAATGAATAGTCTGACCTCTATCAGAAGAGGTAAGAGCGATTATGGCAAGAGTCTTGAGGGTCAGCATTTTTAGAGACAATTGAGATGGCGGATGGAGATCAGACAAATAATTCAGTAGATCTTTAACAGGCCAGAAAGTAAAGTATTTCGGTCTCAAAAGTTTCTTTTTATAAAAGTACTTAAATAGTCTAGAAATGGTTATATCACCACTAACATTCAAATCATAAGAGAAAAAGAAACTCTGAGCGCTTCTCGCACTATTCACTGAGCTAGAACTAGCTCCATTATTGAACAAAAAACACAAAAACTCGCAAATAAGGTTCACAGTAATTCTACTGTTATTTTCTTTTTCTTTAACAAACGATTAAAACTTCTTCCAGATTCTCCCATAACATTTGACAGTTGATTGAGAGAGACTATTGATGAGGTAGTTGGAAGTCTAGACTGAAATGTTTCTATTAGTGCAGGATTGTTTGAAATATTCCAGGCCATCAGGTTGAAGTATTGTTTGGTTGGTAGCTAGCCTTTAAGATGATCCCGTGATATGAAGATGGGAGGATTAATTAACATGGAGGTAATGATTGGATGATTCAAGGCCAGGCTTGGGTTATGAGCAGTGCATTTTCAACATTGATATTGGTAAGTTTCTGTATGCATTTGGATATAAGGTGAATTGGTGGGAATAGGTAGCTATTGTTAGGCCATTGGAAATCAAATTTCCATGAAGCGAATTTTTTTAACTTTAAAGTTGTGTCTAGAGGCAAACAAATCTATGGAAGGAGAAAATTTTAAGGAATGAATTACTGAATTGAAGGAATCTTCATTAAGACTATATTCATGAGAATTGAAAGAGAATATAGAGAAATGATCAGCAATATTATTTCCTGAACCAGGGATATGAGTTGCAGAGCAACCTATATTGTTTTTTCTAAGGAAGGACCAAAATTCTAAAGTTAACTGACATAAGGTTTTTGAATGAGTTCCGCCATTCTTATTTATGAATGATACAGCAGAAAATTTATCACAACAAATTTGTATGTGCATATTTTTTAAGTGATGATTAAATAAATTACAGCAAATGAATATGATTTTAAGCTCTAAAAAGTTTATGTGCAAATGAGACTCTTCAGAGGACTATTGACCAGATACAGTAGATCCAGTAGAGAGTACTCCTGCCCACCCAGACAAGGAAGCATCTATATATAAAGTGACCATAGAAGGGATTTCATGTAAAGGTAAAGGAGTTAAAGGAAATTTACAATCCTCCCACAACTCTAAATTAGAGATGGAAGGAGGGTCTAATGATACTTTAGAGTCCCATTGGACACCTGACTGAATTTTTCCTATTTGTAGGAATTGTAGATTGCTGGGCAGAAGCTATTCAATAATCCAATGAAGGAAGAAATGGACCTTAAGGTAGGTTGATTATTCAAAAGAGCTGAAGCAGATTCATTTGCTTTTTTAACTTTTTCTTCAGGAATAGACAAGGACATATCAACAGAATTCCAGTTAAATCCTAAATGATGTAAGTATTGAGATGGAATGAGATTTGATTTCTTATAATTTGGATGAGAACCTAAGTCAATGAGTATTTTAAGGACAGTTTTTAAGTCAGATTTCAATTTAGAAGCTGATGAGGCACACACAAAAATATCATCTAATTATGAATCTATTTTGATTCCAAAATTTCTCAAGAAAATGATAGCAGGTTTCCAAATTTTGGTAAAGATTCTTGGAGAACTTGTCATGCCAAAAGCCAAAACATTAAATTGATATCTTTGGTCATTAAACTCAAAACATAAGTATTTGCGACTATCCTGATGAATAGGTATTGAAATGAAAGCATCTTATAAATCAATCGAAGCCATGAAATCAGAAAGACATATTATACTTTTGACACTATCTGGTCCTTCCATCTTAAAATGCACATGTTTTATTTTAGTATTTATCAAAGATAAATCTATAATCATTCTAACTTTCCCATTAGTTTTAGGAACAGTGGAAACTCTGGATAATAATTGATCATCTATTGATTTAACTTTTGAAATGGCACCTGATTTTAAATGTCTTTCAATTTCTCCTTCCAGGGCTAGCTTTTTAATTTTTGAAAACGGGTTTGAAACGACAGAATTTGGAAACTGATGATTTTTATCGAATTGAATTTTAAAGCCACATTCAATAATTCGAAAGATGAAGTTATTAGAAGTTATCTTTTACCAATTTGTAAGGTACCTGGATATTTTTCCTGCAGGATTAGTTTCGGTTAAACTTACCCCTCTGCGGAAAGAGGATCTACCTCTGTAGGGGCTACCACGGGGGTTGGACGGAAAGGGCTGCTTTTTCTCTGGACCAGAGCTAGTGCAGGCTTGATGAGCACTATACTTGTAATCAGATTTCTTGTAGTTGGTGTAGGGACTTGAGAAGATGAAGGTTTGAAGTTATTGTGGAAAGTTATATTGTTGGAAACTAGCAAAAAGAGCTAATTGGTTAATCGGTTGTGAGAAGAGATTTTGCCTCAATTCTGGTTTAATGAACTTTGAAGTAAGGGCTCTACTCATTCAACTAGTGCGTATGTTAGCAGTGCAAAGTAGTTGTATGGATGAAGCAATTCTTTCCCTATTGGGATCTTGGGAATCCAAAGAGTCGAGCACATCCAACAAAGGTTTAATAGCAGAGGTGGTTAGGCTCTGAATTTTAAAGAGAGAACGTTCTTTATGCGTGTTCTGAGGAGAACCCTTAGTCTTCTGCCACAAGGCGGGAGGAAGATGAGGTGGAACAAGATGAGTAGCAATGACAGAAGAAGGTATGTATTGATCGGATATTTCCTTTGCCTGCTCATCTGACAAATCTATATCTGCGACCTTACCATACCATTTCAAAACATCATCACATGGTGACCAATTTGACTTGGTAGCAGATGAAATGATAGGAAGGAAATCATCAGAATCAGATCCACCTACAGAAGATTCTTGTACCATATCCTCACACACAAAATTCGAAAAAGGATCGTCATCATTATGAGCAATATTCCTCCCTATGATAGGAAATGCTGAAGGCCTAGGGTTCGATACACCAAGAGTAGAGGCTCCTTCATTAATGATAGATTCAGAAGACCATGAAAAAAAAAAATTAATATGCTTAGAAAGCAAAATTTCGCTCATGCACTGAATCCACTAATTAAAATATATTAGAGACAACGTGCTAAGCCAAAATTGATAGGGAGTCATTTAATTATAAGACTAAAAAACTTGCCCTTGCACTTGCTCCACTATATTTTGGAATGACGTGCTAGGCCATAATTTCAATGAGCTCCTACACTTACTCCACTAACATTAATTAGGGATGACGTGTTAAGCCTCATGTGGCCTATGTCTTGTACTTATTTTGATAGTACCTACTTATTTGGGTCTATGAGCTTATACACTTACTCCTCTATATAATATGTATATAGGGATGACGTGTTGAGACTCATGACATTTTGACAACGAGTTTAATTCTGAGCTTATACACTTACTCCACTGTAATAAAGCAGGGATGACGTGTTGAGCCTCATGAGCAATTGAGCAAATATTAAATGTCAATTATAAGTCGTATAATATTATAATGCATAAAGAAGATATTACCGTTGTTAGAGATAGATGGTATTTCGTAAGAGATTACCTGCTCCTCGCCATTGTTCAACACATTCAAAGGTTGGTTGGGACATGCAACAATCGTCAGTGGGAAACTACTTTGGTCTACATCCACAACTCTCTCATGAGTTTGCCGCTTCCTTTTAGACTGGTCAGCTCCTCTATTTGGCGGAAAAACTTCAACTTTGCGATTATGAGATTTAGAGGGTCTTGACCTTTCTTGATTTTGAGACTCTTTTCGCAAAATCTTTCAGGCAAGAGTTATTTTCTTTATTCGTTTCTGCCATATCTTTCAAGAAAGATTTGATACTTTCCAGAGAAGGATTTTCTGAATAAGAATTGTCGAAATTTCGAAAAATTTATAAAAATTTATCCACAAAAAATAAAAAGTAACCTGAACACAAAAAAAAAAGTAAATTAAAAAATATAATTCTTATCTTATTTTGGAGAACAACCAAAATATTTATTTATACCGGAACGACACCAACTATTGTTTACACGACGGGCGCCCGAAGATAACTGAGTTCTCTACCACAGAGATTCACCTGTTCACCTACCTTTCTTTTTCTTATCAGAAATAACGGGCGATCCAAGAAAGGTGTTTGAGGAACAAGCTCTGGTTTGTCAACGCAAATAATCTAGAATTCACCCTCTTTTAAGTGAAAGGCTTCATCACCGATGTCTTCCGAACTAGATTGTGGAGTGTCAATTTCAATCATTAGCCTACGCTTTGTCACTGGTGAATTTTGAGTTTTTCTTTCTTCTAAATTTGTTTCTCATTCAGTAACTCTTTTCCTAGGGTATCAGTTGTTATCATTGACCTTCTTGGTTATCTGCCCCTGTTGTTGCTCTTTATAGGAGGAGCCTTTAGGAATTGCCGAATGTTTTCAAAAGATGTTCCTAAATATTAAACATTAATTCAATCTAGAAAGGCCTGGTTGTGGCTCGGTGGATGGGGAAGTAGGAGCAGGCTTGATGGATGATGAAGTAGGAGCAGGCTTGATGGATGGTGAAGTAGGAGAAGTCTCGGTGGCGTATGAAGTAAGAGAGGACTCGGTAGATGGTGAAAAAGGAGAAGCATCGGTGCCGGTAGAAGTAAGAGAAGGCTCAGTGTATGGTGAAGTACGGGCTGGCTCAGTGAATGGTGAAGTAAGAGAAGACTTGGTAGAAGGTGAAAAAGGAGAATCCTTGGTGCCGGTAGAAATAAGATAAGGTTCGCTGGATGATGAAGTAGGAGCAGGCTCGATGAATGGTGAATTAGGAGAAGTTTCTGTAGATGGTGAATCAAAAGATGGCTCAGTCGATAGTGAAACAGAAGCAGGCTCGATGGATGGTGAAGTAGAGCAAGCTCGGTGGATGGTGAAATAGGAGCAGGCTCATTGGATGAGTCATTTCTACTTGTGAATGTATTGATATGGCTTAGCTCAAGTAGTGAGAAAAAAACATTTTAGTGCTAAAAATATATGAATTCTCTCCGTAGGAATATACCACACCCTCTCGGGCTGCATTGCGTTTCGTAATGATTGTTATTATACTCTATAGGATCACTCAAGTTTCTACGGGTTAGAACATAACAGGTGTTGAGTTATTGCCCTGTAGGGATTCACCCGCTGTACGACCTCACCCGGGTCTCCCCTACCCAAGATTGATAGGAACAAAGTTATTACATTTAATTTATTCTGTGTGAACTGTGTAAGTTACATAGGCTTTTGAGATGAAATCGGGGATAAACACGACGCTTTTGTGTGGTGCTGCATCTAGAGGTAGTGTTTACGTGCACTGCTGCCAAGTTAATATTATTCCGAGGACAAAGAATTGTTTGCAATATAAATTGGTTATTATAATTAATTATATTAATTGTGATTAATGAAAATCATTGAAATACCAATCATTCGTTTTACTCGATATTAGGAGTAATAGTTACACTCTCTCCACTAGAGTACAACACTTGCTTGTCTATTGAGGTTTGGTGCTAAGCGACCTCTGACAACTATGTGTAGTATCGTGTACATATGTGCGTTAGTGTCTTACGGGACTACTTTATGGGTAGACACACTGCACATATACTCAGTGAATTATAGAAATATATTCCATTCATGCTTGCATAATGTTCTTATTGGCATATGAGTAAAAATTAGAGTGTGCCCATTTACAAATATATCGAATTACAAAAGTCAAGAAATCTTACTTGATTCAAATCATGTACAAATATTTTATCGCTATTAAACAGTCTTGTCGCACTCAAACTACAAAGTCAGTCTTTTAAGGGTTTTAAATGCCTTATTTCCTTACGATCTTGATTTAGAGTGAGTTATGAATTACTTGACAGTTCCAAATCATCTATCAAATGTGAACTATTTATAATTTAACCTATATTTTTTTTATATCAAAGATGTGAAACCATCCGGTAATTTGTAGATTACCTTATATAAAATCCAAATAGTGTATGATGATATGAAGATAAAATGATTGCTCCTTGCCATCATTAACTCATAATACTGTCACTTGATTATATTTTTTTAACAGTACTCATTTTCATCATTTAACACTTCATACACTAATGCGACATAAATTTATGTCCCTTTTCAAGTTATACATTTTGTGATGTTTTTATTTTTTAGATATTTTCCATGAATGATCGGCTAAAATCTTTTGTTTATCAGAGCTCAAGTGTTTACATACATAAAAAACTTCTATATTATTGCTAGCTAACAGAAAATATATATTTTTATTCAAATATTTTCATTTACTAGTTATCTCATGATAAAGGAAATCCATAACTTACCAATCATCCTGTATATAGATAAATTATAATATTTCTGTTATTGTGTATATTAAATATAAATTTGTAAACTGTCATGGTGCCCAGAAATTCTGGAACACAGAATCACCATATTTAAATCAATGCAAAGATAATATAAGTTAAAGAGAAAGAGAAAAACTGGGATGTATGTGTAAAAAACACGGCTCATGTGAGAAGTTGCATGCGTGATAGTTTTTTTAAACTTCTACCTGTATCTTGAAATTCCATCCTTTGATAAACATTTCATAGCATAGATAATTGATTCTATATAAATAAAACTTTGTTTATTAACGTTTTTTGCACACTGAACAAATAATAGAGGACTAAATTAATTAATATTTTCCAATCACTCTACCCAATCACCGGACACAACCCAAATTTTGGACATTACCCAATGATCAGACACTACCAAATCCCCGGACACTACCAAATTTCCGGGCACTAGCCAATCACTGGACATTACCCAATCAGCGGACACTATCCAATCACCGGACACTAACCAATCCCCTGGACATTACCCAATTCTCGGACGCTATCTAATCACCAGACACTAACAAATCTCCGGACATTACCCAATCACCGGACACTATTCAATCACCGGACACTACCCATTAGCACATAATCCCCGGACACTACTCAATCATCTGAAAGTTTTTATTAATTTTCCTGAAAAAGAAATTTGAAAGTTATAAGACTGAATGAAAATAAACCATCTAATCAATATGCAACTACATTTCATTTTTTTAGTATCAATGAGTTAAATAAATATTTGTTTGGTCAGTTAAAATGAACGATTCAATTGAAATGTTTCAAATGCCTATTTCCCAATCTGCTCTCTCCATCTCACATAACATTGCACACCAATTCTGATTTGATTGTGTAACGCCCAAAAGAATTACACTACAACTCCCATCCATAGCAGTACATGACTTTTTTATCGGGCGAATATTGCTACAATATCGAGCCACTATCCAATCTAGTAATTATTTTACACAAAAGAGACATTTTATCTTCAGTCAGATATTCAATGGAGACATGAGACTTATTCTAGTGGGTTCGATAAAATGGAACAGATCTATAGATTCGTAATATAATTTCCTCTGAATTTCACTTTATGTTTATTTTATAACAGAGAATTGCTTGTGGATATTGTAGTATAATCGGTGGACGGACAACTGCCATGAGGACAACTGCCATGCGGATAACTGCCATGCGGACAACTGCCATAGTGGACAACTGCCATGCGAACAACTGCCATGCAATATATTATAATTTTATTTTGGGTGAATTGTAATGCACTTATAAACCTATCATTTCATGGAATTAATTTAATATGAAGAATATTATTATTTTAACCTGAACTTTTAGTATAATATTAATCGTAAAGTCCGAAATTGTGCATAAAGAAGTATAAAAATTAATATTGACGGAAGATTCAGAATTTAAAGTTGAAGTATACTAAATTCATTTCTTTTTTACATCATATTTAACCCATTTAGCCCCTTAAACAATCAAATGGTTGACAAGAAGTGGAAAATCTATAGATGCAAAACTTTCTTTCCGAACATTTCAAAATAAAAAGAATAGTACAAACACAAGTTTTACAGGTTAAAATTTCCAGTGAGTGTGATTTTGCATTTTACTATTTAAGAATATTTATTGGGTTAATTAATACTTTCATTTGTAAGAACAAACTTTTCTGTTAGATTCAGGATTAGGATCTGAAATAGTATTTATCTTATTTCTATGTTAAAAAAATTCTTACAAAGAACACTTTACTCGGTAACTTTGAAATTTGAATTTTTTTTTTATAGTTTCTTTGTTTCTAGCTCCTACCGATCAGGAACATGTCTCATAAATATTTGAAAAGTGTCAAAATATAAAA
Source organism: Caprella mutica (assembly GCA_947561585.1). Lineage (NCBI taxonomy): Eukaryota > Metazoa > Arthropoda > Malacostraca > Amphipoda > Caprellidae > Caprella > Caprella mutica. Next base: position 92,512 of record CANNZV010000779.1, read on the forward strand.
ATAATATTACTGGAATATGTTCTATTAAACTTGTTATTATACCAATAACAACTTAACATATTAGTTAACTCATATATGCCTAGTGTTGTGTGAAAGCAACTCTAAAATAGTAAGATGCAAGACCACACTCACTGAAAATTTTAACCCGTAAAGTTTATGTTTGTACTATTATCTGTATTCCGAAATGTTTGAAAAAAAGTTTTGTATCTATAGATTTCAATCTTTGTGTCAACCATTTGATCCCTTAAAGCGTAAAATGTGGAAGAAAATGATTGTAACAAAGAAAGAAATCTGGTATTACTTCAGTATTAATTTCAATGCTTCTTCATTCACAATTTCTTACTATACAATTAACATTTTTATACTAAAATTTTAGGTTAAAATAATAATATTCTTCACATTAAATTAATTCCAAGAAATGTTAGGTTTACAAGTGCATTACAATTCACCCAAAATAAAATTATAATATATTGCATGGCAGTTGTCCACATGGCAGTTGTGCTAGAGCCGTATAATCTAACATATTTTAAAACTCATGTCTTTTACAATTGAAGATTTGTAAAATTTGAGAAGGAAATATATGAAAGCGTACATGAAAATTTATTTAAAAACAAAGAAAATGTATTCATTTTCATTCACCTCAACCTCTCTCCCTCTTTATTCACCTCCACCTCTCTTCCTCTTTATTCACCTCCACCTCTTCTCTCCAATATTCAATTTCAGTGGTAGGGGAAGTTTCTTCATAGCAAGCAGCATAAATTTCTAAAAATCCCCCAATTACTTTTGGATTTCCCTATTTTAGTCTATTTGAAAGAAAACTGCGGATGATTTTTGGTTTGCAAAAGTATGAAAATCATGCTCCTCCAAATCACCGATTTAAAGCTTTGTTACGCAAATTAGTTTCCTGCAGACGAATACAAAGGAGAAAATGAAATATTCTCTGAGAATTTTCCTGGACATTTTCTTAGTCCTTTGTTGTATTTGATTAAATTACACATTATCAAACTGAATTGCTCACGAATATATAAATGTATAGAAATAAAATACTTATATATGGTAAATTGGAGAATGGTGCTAAATGAATAGCAAGGAAGGTTAACAGGAACAATTTTTAGAAGAAAAATAACAAAACTTTTACTAATAAAACGGTTCCTGATCAATTCGACGAAAACACATTAGCTGAAAGCACTTTCGCCAAAAACACTTTCGCCGCACGACACATTCGCCAAACGACACAATTGCCAAGAATATGACTTTCTTTCTAGCAGACTAAGGTTTACTACAAACATTTAAGCTTATTGAATATCCTGCATTAAATGAGTATTTAAAATTGGTCAATTTTTTTATTTACCATAAATTAAACGGTGATTCATTTTCTTGTTTCAATGCCATATGAATGCATTGTAAATCTGTTTTAACTGTACCTTCAATGGTTATTGAATTATACGAATTTAAAGTTGGGTAGACTTTTTTATGTGTCACCCTGTATAGTGAAAGCTTCACGAGCTGCTCACAGTAGCAGACTTACTCTACAATGTATATAGAATGATTAAAATAAAGTGAGACCAACACATTATTTTTTCTTTTTTATCTGATAATTGAAGAGTAACTTTGATAAATGATCTAGGAGACAGATGTAAAGTGCTTTACGTAAGTAGATCCCTCCCTAACTATGCTGAATAACACAAAATGTAAAGTGCTCTACGAGTGTAGTTTACTATAAAAACGGCAAAATGTGACACGTAAAGTGATCTACGCGCGTAGATCACAGGCATTTCAAGTTAGTAAAGTGAAGAGTGCTCTACGCGCGCTAGAGTTATCCTTAGATCATTATTCACTTTAGGTGCTACAGCGATAGAAGAGTGCTCTACCCAATTTATGTTACGCAGCCTCTGATTGGTTGAAATCCATTTTCTAAAATATTGCTCCTTAATTGAAAACTGATTAAATGGTAGACTATGATAGAGGTAACTATGAAAAAATTATATTTGTATTGAGATTATAAATTAATAGTTATTGTCAAATATATATTTTATGATAACTTATAGTTTACGATAACTATTTTGTGTACGGAGAATGACGATTTGTGACCATATTATTATATTTTTTAAATATTAAGTGATAACAAATATTTCTTAAATATATATTATTGAAATTGATGAATTGACAGCATAATAATTTGTCAGCTTCTTCAATATTTATTCTCAGATGAGAATAATCGAACATTTTATAAAACAATCTCAAATTTGTCAATAATAATTTTTACATATCCTAGACGATTTATTTCAATTATTACTGCTTCAAGCCAAATGATTACTAGTTTTGCCACATACTATTATATGTTATGTTTAAAAAGAAAGAGTTATATAATTATTATCCTCAACATGAACTCTTCTTAGTTTTCCTATACCTAGCTTTTGCTAAAATATATTCTAGAAATAATTCATATAGCTTCAGCGCAATTTTCCGATTTTGCACAATCTCGAGAATATCTAAGTCAATATAAATAATTTCTACCAGTACAAAAAAATTCAATTTTTTCGTCAATTAGGTATTCTCCAATATTACAATATTCAAACATCGGTAGGTAGCTAACTGAATTAAATTTTCTGTATTGCATTGACTAATTTACGAATTATCGAACGTATTTGGTGACGTGTGTCTGGCTCTAGTGATACTATTGATATAAGCACCATCCTATTATTGGTTTGTTAATTTAAAATTATAAAGGTTTATGTTGCTATTAAATTCCTTAATTTCTAAAAACAATAAAGCTATCAGTGCTCAGCTGGAAAAAATATTTAATGAATTGAAATAGGTAGTAGGATAAGTTACAAATAATCGAGCAGTTCCACATTTTCGGTCACATAAGAGAAAAATCATTTAATATTTGTAATTGCTATCCGAGTATCACTAATACGTACTAAAATCAAGAGTAAATAATATATATTATGGGAATATTAATTTTTCTTATTTGACGGTAAATGTGTAACTGTCATATAATTCGTAACTTACCCCAGATAGCGATGAATTGGTATACATATTGATAATGACGTTTGGTAAAGTACATTTATCATAATAAGTTTTATAACCTACCTAATTTTTAAGAAAGATTCATTCAAGTAAGGTAGAGCCACCTAGTCAAATTTGAATGTATTATGAAGCATTATTATTTGTAAAACCAAAATATTGAATTACTGTTATAAATTAAAAAGAATAGCTTTACATAATTCAAACTCTCACGTGTGATACATTAAATTATCAATAACGTATAAAATTATTTCTTATTCAATATTATAATATATGTACTATCAACATTCGTGTCAATTATCTGCAAAAAATCTTTTCCTGCTATAGTTATCGTCAGATTAGTGTTACTTATGAATCTAATATGTAGATGAATATTAAAAGATAGTTGTGTATAAATATTGCTAGATAACTTCAAAAATATTGCTACAGATAGCTGGGCAGTTATCTCAAATAACTATTAATCAAATAACACCATATGATATTTTTTTTTACTTCCTATACCCAAATATTTCATCAATCTAAGAGGAAATTACGTTTCTTTCTCGGTACATTCCATGTGACTTTGACTTATTAACTCCTGCCAACTTAACCGTTTCCTTTGATATAATCAGAAAGTGTAATCTCTATAGGCTCTTAAATATTCCATCAAAGTCAAAGACTAATTACACTTCAAACTGATATGATGAGCTAATTATCTCCAGATGAAAGAAAATGACGGTATCAACATTATCTGGAACATTCTAAAGTTTTTCGATGAAAAAAGTCTATCTGATATAGAAGTAGAATATTGAACCTTTGGGTGCACTATATTTACAATAAATTTACTAGTATTTCAATCATATAATGCGCATTTCTTTTACCCAAAATATTTATTAATGATTTTGATTTAAATACTATTTTTATATCAAGAAAAAAAAATTATACTAGAAGTTTATTTCCCACTTTCAATTGAATTTTGTTTGATAAATTATATCTTTTGTCTCTATATATAAACCATTCAGGATTATACACAGTAGAGTAAAATATATGCACTAGAGATAACCTTTTCATAAAATATGATAACATAATTTTAAATTATCATAGATGTACACTTACCTTTTGCAATGTTTAGATATTCATATCGTCTGACCATATTGGCAAATGGTATCTTTTCCCTCCAAGCTATTCTTATCCTTCACCTATATTGGTAAATCGAAACTTTTTTATCCAACCTCTTCATATACTCTAACTATATTGGCAAGACGAAATTTTCCTCTTCAACCTATTCACATCCTCTAATTATATACGCAAGACGTAATTTCCCTCTCCAACCATTTCATAACTATTTTAGCAATAGATAACTTTCCTCTCCAAGTTATTTCATCCTCTAACTATATTGGCAAGAGGTAACTTTCCTCTCCAAGCCATTCATTCAACCCACTGTTTATTTTTTAGTTTTCTTTGAACCGATCGTTCTGAAAATTGAAAGGTATTTGTAACTTCAAAAAAAAAACGTTTTTCTCGTATAACTTTCTCGATTTTGGCTTTAGTAGTAGTTTTTCAACAAATTTCAAAATACGAGAGGTCTATGAGTGTGTATGCTAGAATGAAAACGAAGGCAGTTTTGGAATCATTAGAAATATTTCTAGAAAATATAATAAGAGCATTTTCCAATTTTCCTTCCTGTTTTTCATGTATTATCATTTTTTGATGACTAACTAAAATTTTCAAAAAATCCAAAATTTTCGATTTTGAACTGCGATGAGAAGAGAACGAGATAGAAATTAGAAAATTATCCATTATTTTTTGTTAAAAAAGTTTCAAGGATTCTAAAACTGTCTTTGTTTTTCATGTAGCTTAAAAACTCATTGACTTCTCGTCTTTTTTAGTCGGGAAATACAAAATTTACAGGAGACTCAAAAACATGGAATAATAAAGTAAAATTTCAATTTTATCACAATGGATGAATTTTGAATGCTGTTTTCATGTTATTCTGTGATCTATTTAGGATAAAATTGATTTTAAAGAGTGTCAACAGTTGGCTTCAAATTTTAAAATATTTTGTGTTTTCGTGTAAAAATAATTTTGATGTATTTCCAATAGTGATTGTTGTAAATACTATTGAACAATGTACCTGTGGTACGTTTAATTATTACCTATCTGGATAATAATCATTTCTTCCAACAACACACTGAATGACCTGTATTTCTCATTAGATTTTGAAAACTGTATGCATGGAGTAAAGATATTATTACTTACTAAATGTTCTAAATTTTATCTATCTCACATTGGTTTATTCGTTTTACATGTACAACATTGAGCTGAATCGTAGCACATCATATAAATATTTGAATGTCAGAAAAGATGAGCTACGCCCGCTATGAACATAATTTACCTATGCGAGTATGTAGGCGAATGATTTATTTTGTTGTCTTCATAAATTTATAGTTATCTTTAGATTTAAACTTTGTAAATACATGATTAAATTGATCATGGATTTTGGCAGACGCTGTTGTCCGTAGTAATAATATTCATGTGCATGATACCAGATTTCGCAATAAGCCTAATGATCCTTACAATAGAAAATCTAAATCGCAACGAAGTTTGATTCATAATGCAATTAGCATTTTTAACAATCTTCCAGAAGTTCATTGGGAAATAAATTCATTCAACAGGCTCAAAATTAATAATCCATTCATATTCCAATCACTATCTACGTATGAGTATTTAGGAATTTTAATCAGCAAAACCTCGTAGTAGCCCTGCCTCTTAGTAAACAACCAAACCATGATTTTTTTGAAACTGTACTGGAAAAAACCTCGTACTAGACAAAACACTATTTCAGTCAACTGAAAGATATTCTGGTGAAAATATTATAAAGAATAATAATCCAAATAAAATTTTCGACATAAATCTCTTTTCGAATAGTATATTTTACGTTAATTTACTGTTATTTTCAATAAAGCGTGAGTAAATGTTTAACATTTTGCTTATGGCTGAGTCTGTGCTAAAATATTGATGAAAATAATTAAAGAAAAGTAGATGCAGTAATTACTATGCTAATTCCTTAAACAGGTAGATTGCAGTTACAATTGTTCAAAAAATGGGCTTCGGCTTCATGTTGCCTGTATCATTGTGTTTATCTGAGGTTGCTTTATATTGTTGCAGTGCATTCCATTTAACTTGTTTATTTGTTCCGAACCCTATTAATAATGTCTTCTGAAGCTAAAAATAAAGCTCCTTGACAGGTGCAACTAAAAAAATGATTTCTATTGAAATGAAACTCAATATTTTGAAGAAATTCCTTAACACACGATGGACCGGCGGGTCATTTTAACCCGCAAATTATATTTGACTCTGTAAGATTCCTATGTTAGTATACCCATATGTATGAAAATTAGTGACATTGAAAATTAGTTATTTAGGAACAAATTAAAAATTTGTTACTAAATTATTTAGAAAGTTATTTCAACATTTACCTCCAAAGCCTAGCGGGTCATTTTAACCCGCTCTCATAAAATTTCATTTGACGTTAACTTGAGTGTTGCCAAATTGAGATAATGAATTGACCAGTCTGAACAGAATTGCACGATACTTGTGTGACAATAGTTGAGCACTTGCACACTCATTTCAGTATTATCTAAACAGCCATTCCAGTAAACATGTTGCCATGAACGCTCACAAATGATGAAATAATTTTTTTTATGGCAACACCTATGGTCAAATCATAAGGCAAAAGTTTCATAACTATAGATGAACATCTCTTTTCAACAAATTAGCCATATCAGTTCACTCAATACATGGCTGGTGAACCGGGTAATTCGGTAACAATTCAGGTTACTTGTGATTGAGACGTGTGAATATTTGAAAAATGGATTTCCTCATTTCGAAAAGATAGATAGTGGCACAAAGGAAAATCATTATCAGTACGTCATTTTTGAACTAATGGTCCTTTTTTCTGGTACGGGACAGAATGTTACTACAGACAACTTTTTCCCGTCTGAAAGACTTGCTGAGAATTAACTTTAGAAGATAACTGTAATATCCATTAGTTTAATATTAATTCTTTCTATGAATACTAATAATATAATTCGGGTCAAGATAAGCATGTATCTTGACTACGAACTTTGTATAACTAGCGTCTTATCAAATGGAATTTTACCTTTACAAATATATATTTCTACTACTGATTGTCTTACTGAATATTACATTGGCGACAAAAGAGAATAATGGAGCAAGCACACTTTGAAAAGTTCATCATAGACGAAGAAATAACTTCTGCAGGAAACAGATGGAACTCATACATCAGCAGATTCAAAAATATGCTGGCTGCATATAGCATCACTGATGATAATAGGAAGAAAGCGCTACTATTGCATTTTGCAGGAGAACAACTCTTTGAGATTTATAGGAGTTTCTCGTCAGAAGACACAAATGAAGCCAACTTCGACAAAATGACAGAGTTATTAACTGCGTACTTCAGTCTCAAGAAGAATTTGGAGTACCAGATTCATCTCTTCAGGAGGATAAAACAATTGGAGAATGAATCCATTGATTCATTCCATTCGAGACTCCGTAAAGTGGCTACAACGTGTGATTTCTCTGATCTCAATAGAGAAATCAAGACTCAAATTATTCAGAATTGCAACTCACAAAGACTTCGTCGAAAAGCACTGCGTGACGACATGTCATTGAGTGATGTTTTAGCTGCTGGACGATCATTTGAAATGGTGGAGAAACATGCTTTGGTGATGGAGCAGGGAGACTTCATTAACAGAATCTCGAAGAAAGAATCTTCATTTCATTCGGGTAAAGAAAAGAAATGCTTCAGATGTGGGGGTAATTACCCTCATGCGACAAAATGCCCAGCAATGGGCAAAGAGTGTTCAAAGGGCAAAAAGATGAACCACTTTGCAAAAGTATGTAGATCTAAAAATTCAAGTAAAATACAGGAAATAAAAATAAATTCTTCAACAGCTTCCGATGAAAGCTCAACTCACGAAGAATATGTCTTCGGATTGTAAAGAAATAGATCGAAGTAACCAAAAGTATAGATCTTATTAGAAAATATAGACACAGCATTTATTATAGACACTGGTGCTTGTGTCAATATCATTAGCAAAAAGGTATATGAAAATATAAAAAACACGTCATTTTGAAAAGAACAGAGACGATGTTATATCCTTTCCAAGGAAACAAGCCAATCGATTTACTAGGATCATTCTATGGACAGATAAATCATCAAGGAAAGAAGGTTAAGGCTAAATTTTACGTTACTCAAAGCAATGAAAGTGGAAATTTGCTTAGTTTTAAAACAGCAAAGGATATTGGTTTAATTTAGTTAACATATCAAGTTAATGACATTGAAAGCATTATAAATCAATATGGAAAACTTTTTAATGGCATTGGAAAATATTCTGGAGGACAAATAAAGTTACACGTTGATGAAGCAGTCAAACCTGTAACAATACTTCATCGTAGAATCCCATTTCACGTTAAGAAAAAGGTTGAAGAAAAACTGAAGGAATTAGAAGAATTGGACATAATAGAGGAAGTTGAAGGACCAACACCATGGATTTCACCTATAGTTGTAGTCCCAAAACCAGGAAAAGAAGATGAAATTCGACTTTGCATCGATATGAGAGAAGTAAACAAAGCCATTAAGAGAGAAAGACAAATCACTCCAACAATTGACGACATCATTTATGATATGAACAATGCTACGATATTTTCAAAGTTGGAATTGAACCAAGGATACCACCAATTGGAATTACACAAAGAAAGTAGATACTTGACAACATTCAGTAAACATGTTGGATTGAGACGATATAAGAGACTAAATTTTGGTATATCATCAGCTGCAGAAATCTTCCAGCATACTATTTCAACAATAATATCGAATATTCCAGGTTCGGTTAATATTAGCGACGATATCATCGTTTACGGCAAAACTGAAAGTGAGCATAACTCAAATTTGAAGAAAACCTTAGAAAGCTTATAACTCGCTGGTCTCACTCTAAACAAAGACAAGTGTAAATTTAACTAATCTAAAATAAAATTCTTCGGTTACATTTTCAGCAGTAAAGGAGTTCAGCCAGACCCAGATAAAGTTAAAGCTATTAAAAGTATGGAAAGACCAAGTAATGTGAGTGAATTGAGAAGTTTTCTAGGTATGATCACCTATTGTGGGAGATTCATCAAAAATTTAGCAACTCTAACTGAACCATTAAGACAATTCATCAAGGAAAAGAAATGGAGATGGAATGAAGAATGTCAAACTACATTTCAGAAAATTAAAGACTCTCTCAGCATTGAAACTACATTTAACTATTTCGACAAGAATAACTAGACTATTTTAAGAGTAGATGCAAGTCCGTTTGGTCTAGGAGCTCTCTTAACCCAGCGAAATACAACAAATGGAGAAGAAAAAACTGTTAATTATGCAAGCAAATCCTTAGACTAGACATAATAACGTTACTCATAGATTGAGAGGGAGGCACTAGCTATTGTTTGTGGAATTGAGAAATTCCACATTTATTTGTACGGATAACCATTTACTGTTATTACTGACCACAAGCCGTTGGAAAAACTATTCGACAATCCAAGAGCTAAACTCCCTGCTAGAATAGAAAGATGGGTCTTAAGAGGCTAGCAGTATGATTTCGATGTCAAATTTGAACCAGGCTGCAACAATCCAGCTGACTATTTATCAAGACACCCAATTGCTAATACTAAACAGATAAATAGAGAAACAGAAAATGTTGAGAATCACATCAACTATATAATTCAAAATGCTACTACACAAGCTATTCCCAAACAAATTATAGTGGAGAAAACTTGTGAAGATACTATTTTAGCTACATTGAAAAACATAATCAATTCTAACACTTACGACACAAATTTACTGAATAAAAATCAAAAAGAAGATTTAATTTTTATCTGAAAGTGAAAGAAGAAATATGCTGTTCCAATGATGGATTACTGCTACGTGGCACTAAGTTATTAATACCTACGAGCCTTCAGGCAGAAATCATAAATTTGGCTCACGAGGGACACTTGGGCATCGTAAAAACTAAATAATTATTACGAGAAAAAGTATGGTTTCCAAAATTAGACGAAATGGTTGAACAAAGAATCAAAAATTGTCTAGAATGTCAATCATGTGTTGCTGATCACACAAGACCTCCTGTGATGATGTCGCAATTACCTGAAGAGTGCTGGAGTCACCTATCTGCTGATTTCAAAGGACCACTGAGTGATGGCACTTACATTTTAGTAATTATGGATGACTACTTAAGATATCCAGTGATAGAATTCACCAACACTTTGAAAGCAACCTCAATAATTCCAATTTTCGACAAAGTCCTTAGTGGTTTCGGATTACCAAATGAAATAAGGACAGATAATGGAGCACCTTTTAATTCTCAGTATTTTTAAAATTACATGAAAGAGATGGGCATCAAACATAGAAAAATAACACCACTACATCCGCAAGCAAACGGAGAAGTTGAAAAATTTATGTGTAGCATTGGGAAAGTTTTGAAAACATCAAAAATTGGACTAAAGAAGTGGAAATAGGAGTTATTTAAGTTTTTTACGAAATTACAGATCTTGTCCTCACCTTTCCACTAAGATTCCGCCTTATGAGCTTCTACACAAACGGTAAATTCAGACTAAAATGCCTTCTATCATTAACAAGCAAGCAGAATAAGAAAGAAAGTTTGAAGTTATTTTGAATGATATGAAAGCCAAAGAAAAAATGAAATAATATTATGATAGGAAATGCAAAGAAAAGGAATATAAAATAAATGACTCCGTGCTAGTTAAGAAACAATCGATTAATAAATCTGAACCAGTTTATATTCCAAAACCTATGATAATTGTGAGTAAGAAAGGAACCATGATAACAGCAGATGATGGAAACAAGACGATCACAAGAAATTAGACATGGTTCAAGAAAATATCTCCAGAAATTAAATAAACTACAAACCCCAAAAACGTGACAGAAAACCTGGAAAGCTATGACGATGATGATAATGAAACAATTAAAACTGGAAAAAGTAACTCTAACAATCACGAGGATTAAAATAACGTAATACCAAATGAATTCAATAGTTTAGAAGTTCAAAATAGAAATGAAGAGTAAGCTGAGCCAAGAAGAAGTGAGAGAATATCCAAACCTCCGAATAGACTTTAATATTGAGGAAAAGTCATTGAAGTTTGGGAGGGATGTAATATCCATTAGTTTAATATTAATTCTTTCTATGAATATTAATAATATAATTCGGGTCAAGATAAGCATGTATCTTGACTACGAACTTTGTATAACTACGTCTTATCAAATGGAATTTTACCTTTACAAATATATATTTCTACTACTGATTGTCTTACTGAATATTACAATAACAGTCATGGAAACTATGTTTTGTATTATATAAGAAATTTCCCCTTATATAAAATCACCGTATACAACAATGCTATTCAAGAATAGGAAGAATATATAGCAAAATAATGTTCTCTCTGCTTCATACTGATTCGTCTATTTCATTTACTTATCCTAAAATATTTTCAGACTCTGTAGAACAAATACTGTAAACAATTATATTTGGAGTAGATATTGTTCATCAAATGGTAAGAAGGTAGTCAATAAAGGAGTCATAACCTCGTTGGCCCCTGAAAATTTTATTATAATGTTGCTACTCAATTTGTTAGATACAATTGTAAAGGTATAAATGTAATCCAGATATACAAATTGTGCCATACTGAGAGGTTACAGGTACTAGAATAAATATGAAAATTCATGGTGAATTAGATCTGACAAGGAAAAATCAGATTTTGACATGGTGCCTTCAACAACTGAAAGACTTGTGAACAATTCAGTGATCTACACTTGAAAGTACTAGGACTAAACTAGAAAAATGATTTTGGTGTCTAGGAGATGTCAATTCCTCTCCTGCCTGTGCGAAGTGTAATTCACGTATCATAATTATTTGAGATAAATATTAGTCAGTGTGGTTATCCGAAGTTGTTTTCTATCGCTACATACTACATGTAAAAACGATGATAATCGGATGATATTCGTCTATAATATTTATAGTAAAACGAAGGCATTCGGCTTTAAGATTTGTGTTTGGTCTACTTGCATTTTAAACTTTGATGTACATCCATATTTCACTTGTCATAATAAAATGTAAACTAACTATAAACAATATTTTAAGTATTACTAACTATAAAAACCATGTAAAAATTTCTGAATATACCGTTATCTATTAATGAAACAGTCATATGCAACAGTAAATCCTAATAGCATTTTTTAATAGTGCGCGTCAAAATGACCCGCACGGTCTAACGAGGAAGTTCGTTTTTGCGGTCCACCTAGTGTTAATGGTATGAAGAGCAGTTATGTTGCAAAGATGTTCAATTCATCAGTACATATAGTAAGTATGGTCAAGTAAAACAAAATGCCTAGACTCTCATACTGAGTGTTGTTGAAGTGGAAACATGCGAAGATCTAAAAAAACACTGTATGTGAAACTATCAATTCTTTAATGAAATCATACAATGACAGATGTGAGCCAATGGGTAAATCTCTCACCATTAAGCCTTGTATTCAATTTAAAATTCGTCCAATTTTCTACTATAATTAAACAATTAACATTATTGAAGCAATTATTTTTGTTCAAAAAACATATGACATTTCTTTTGTTTCACAATATTTAGTTTATCTTAGAACTAATATAATATTATTTATAAATCCAACAAAGTAAATGTACATCTTGTTCTTAAATGTTTATTTCCCCTCATAATCATTATTTCATTTGTCAATAAATTCTTGATATACAATAAGAGTTATCGAATTGGCCTAGTCACTGCTTATTTTCTTTACAGAAAACGATGTTGGTCTCGTACGAAATTGCTAGAATAAGTTTCCTATTAGACCAAACCAACTTGGAAAGTAACTCTGATCTACTACGAGGTTTTGCTGTACCTCAATCGTTTTCTTACTTATAACTCTCTAGTACCTGCATTTTTTAATTTCATCAGTTGATGTTTGTGTTTCGGTTAATACGTCTGATGAACTTTTTATTAATTAGGTTGGCCAAAAACCAACACATTTGACGGTTAGAGAGCTCTCATTATTAAATGATTTTAATATCCTTGTATTTTATAAAAATATTTTTTCCCACATTCATCTCAAATATATGAGAAAATGATAAGTTTTCAAAAGTCCTTTAGTGAATAAATACAAAAAGCATCACCACGAAATACTGGACAAACTAAAGCTACGCCTAAAGTTAGCGAGCTGAGTCGAGGAAGATGCATCAAACTGAATTTAGGAAGTTAAGACACGCTCAAAAGTTGAGCAGTGAAAGCCACCTGCATTCCTGCAGTGGATAGGATTTGAATACGCAGAGATGTGTAAAATGGAAACCAGGGGATGTGTAGAATGGATACGAGGGGATGTGTATAATGGGGTGACCGGTATATAACACCCTGGTATATTCCACTCCGGCATATTACACCCGAGGTATATTCCACCCCTGCAATTTCATCCCACCTCACGGGTTAGGTTTGTTTAGTTATTAAAATTAGTCATTTATTAATTTTATATGTAACAATAGGTAACTTACATTTTTGTTGTAGCTAATTAAACTTTTTGCAAACTAATCACAAGTTTTAAATTTTTCACTACACAGTACACAGGTGATAGAACAGAAGAAAGAAAGGTTGTGTGAACACATTTCTCAGTCGAGGAATTTAGATTTTCAATCTCAAGCTAATTTTTTTCTCTATCGCCTACACAACAGCGATATTAACTGTAAGATGATATCATATGGTATTCATTGCTATATTTATTTCATTTTGAATTTGGTATTTTAACTTCTTGTAAAAGTAGTGGTTTTTGACCGAAGTCTTTTTTTACATGTTTTTTTAACCAGGAAGTTTTTGATGGGGTTTGGTGAATTATTGCACAGACTTTTAAGACTGGAAGATTATTGCTTTTTTTACATTGTGTGATTTTGATCACGAAGAATTTGGTCCTAGAATCCAAAACATCAACTTATAAGCAAAAAAGAAAACATAGAATGGGTTGTCTCTGCCAGTCGACCCTTTCCATACCTCATGTAACCATTGTTGTAAGGAGCACATGTGCAGTTTCATGTTAAAAAGGAAATTATATTAACTTTTTCAATACGTAAACTTTGAAATAAACTACCATTTTATGATTTTTGTAATTTTATTAGGATAAAATTTCAATTGACTTGAGCTACCTCTAAATATTGTCTAAATGTCTCATGATATCGTCTGAGTTATTTTTTCATCGGTATTAATTATTTAACAAATGACCATCTAAAAATTAAATCTTTCAGTTTTTATAGTCACCCAAATGAGCATTGTCATAGGGGTGGAATTTGCCGAGGTGGAATATACCGGGACGGAATTTACCGGGGTAGAATATATAGGCGGATAACATCATGAACCGTTACAAAATGAAACGTAACAACAGTAATTTTGAGACGTTTGACATCTATTTTTAATAAGATTTGAGCGGAAAAGTCGATCTCGGAATTTTCTGTCTGAGGTATATAAATTAAAATTATGAATTAAATGTAACGAGTGCGTTTTCAGTACAACCAAACTACACAACGGCCATTCATGTTGAAAGGCCATTTATAATTCCGAGACCGAAATTTCCGTAGCCGAACTTTCCGGCCACCGGTATTTATAATTATAAATGACCTCCCCAACTCCACTCCCCAAACTGCACTGCTAAAATAACCTTATACATTCAACATTTTTCGGGATCATCCCAATGATGATGTTCCCAAAGTCACTTGAATTATTTGGTTATAGGAAATTTCGGTCTTGGAAAATTATTGAGTCTCAGAAAACTCTGACTCAGTTTATAATGGAGTTATATCAAATAACAATAACAGAAAAAAATGAAAATAGGAATACTAAAAAGTGAAGCCTATTTATTAAAAGCGAATAAAATCATCATCCGTTGCAAACATTAGTAATTTTGACATGTTTTGACATTTATTTTCCCTATAGTGCCCAGTGACGCTCTCCGAGTACGTTTGAAACTTATTTTATTGATGCGATTGCATAATGTTTCGTACATAGAGCTTTCTTTCTTCGTTTAGTCACGTGTTTTCTCTATCTAATTGATCACTCCTTTTTGAAAAATTGGTGAGGTATTTTTTTCTATCGTTAGTATGGCACGTATATAGAAAAAATAAATTTATGTGCATTTACAAAAAGTTGGGCACTATAGGGTTAACATGGGATTTGAGCGGAAACTTCGGTCTCGGAATATTCGGTCTCAGTTATAAATAAAACTTATTAAGCAAATGTATCGGGGGCATGCCCAGGTTATTAAACAATCATGAAGTGGGCAGTACAACAAACTAGCGGATATAAAAAATGACACTTGGACTTTTCCTCGCCGGATCATTCGCCTCCGGACTATTCCCCGCCGGACTC
This sequence comes from Caprella mutica, assembly GCA_947561585.1. Taxonomy (NCBI): domain Eukaryota; kingdom Metazoa; phylum Arthropoda; class Malacostraca; order Amphipoda; family Caprellidae; genus Caprella; species Caprella mutica. The sequence goes on from CANNZV010000779.1 coordinate 108,010, forward strand.
TTCCCCGCCAGGACTATTCCCCGCCTGACTTTTCCCCGCCTGGACTATTCCCCGCCGGAATTTTCCCCTCCGAACCAAAATAGTAGTACTTTGGGCAATTAAATTGTAATTTCGATAAAACAAACCATTTATCAATAGAAGGCACATTTTATTAACAGACTTACACAGTAATACAGTCTCATTTTCAGCTTTGCTATCCACATGTGCCCATATTGGTCGTTTTTATTTTAAGACTGTACTTTCATACATTTACATATAATTAAGATATGCTGCAAAGTTCAAACATTATGGAAATTCTAATGGATTGCCAAATGTCACAATTTAGTCTAAGAAGCTACGATTAATTCAGTTTATTCCAACTCTATAGTTTATACATATCGCGAATTTATGTTTTTCTTTGACAGCTATTATAAGCTATGGTGATCTATTTATTTCTCGTTCAAATATATACTTTTCCAAAACGCTAATAAATTTATTTGTAGTTTATTAATATGACAATTAAAATATAACTGAGTATTAATAACCATACGATAATTTTTTCTATTACACTTAATATTTTTTAGTGTTTTTTTTCTATTATACAAATCAAATATTTATACCATAAAGAACTTACAATAGATTTACCATTTTTATGAAAATACATGAGTTAGAGTGTAGAAATTCGTAAATCAAGACTTTTCAAGTGGTCAGATTTGAGGACGATTTAGATATAAAATAGTACATTTTCTCTAAAAATCTCCAATGAAAACTAATTACCAAAAGTATAATTACTAAACGGGTTCCGTCCAAGGAGTTGGTAAGTGACCAATTTCCATGCAACAATGTAAAAAAATCCCCAAAAATTGGTTAGTTGCGACGGCAGACTTTGTTTTACAATTTCACGGCAATGGATTTATTGGTCACAACGTTTTTTTTTCAAAAACTAATTAAAATATCTGAATATCAAATTGTATTCCATATTATAAATTTAAAAAATGAATTAGGCGAGGAAAAGTTCGGCGGGGAAAAGACCGGCGGGGCAAAGTCCGGCGGCGAATAGTCCGACGAGGAAAAGTCTAGGCGGGGAAAAGTCCGGCGGAGAATAGTCCGTTTCCCATAAAAAAACTACTTAACGGTCATTTATGTTCAGAGGCCATTTATAATTCTGAGACAAAAATTCCGAGACCGGAATTTCAAGAACGAATATTCATTCCGACACCGAAATTTCCGTCCACCTAATTATACATACCGTATATTTCTTAAAAATTGTGGAAATATCCACTAAATGAATTACGCCCTGGTGCAATTTTCCTTGATGGAATATACCCGGATAATTTTTTGCGGTGGAATTTATTGGTTCACGAGTAAGGTCCACTATATGTCACTGACTAATAATTAGTGTATCGTAAAGTATAGTATAGTATATTTACAAGTAATTCACATACATTCTGAGAGGACAGATGGGATTCTGTCCTCCCAAGATACATTTTCATACAAAATATATTTAACTACTTGGCCCAATTAAGCATGTATGGCTTCAAGGGCAACCTAATATTATTAAATAATCAGCACATGGATAATGAATATACACACAAAATCAAACATTAAAAGAAAGTCATATTATCGTGTCTAAGTGAGACACGACCATATGATACCAAATATATTATGAAATGACTAGTTTATTCATAAAATTAAACGAGATAAAATTAAAACAAATGAACGAAAGAAAACTATTGTGAGAGATATTTCCTAACTGAACTCTTATACATATTTATGCTAGACAAATCTTTTAGAGAAACAGGAAGATAGTTGTACAGCTTGATACCAATATAATTTATCGAGACCTCCAATTTTACCCTATTATAACGTAGAACAATAAAAAGGTTTCCATTTCTCGTCTGATGACTGTGCTCTGAATCTAAAGCTTGAAAACTACCAAGTAAATCGCTGTTGAAATTAGTAATATATATATTTTTGTACATATATATAAATATTGCAAATTTGTACATTTGTGATATTGATAAATGCTTCATATTCCTGAAGTAATATTCTGTATGTGCATTATATTCTAGTGAGTTAATGCATCTTACAGCCTTCTTCTGTAGAACCTGGACCCTAATAGACGATATGATGGAGAAGTATAATACACTTCTATTGAGTATGATAGATATGGATGGACCATTGTATAGTAGAGAGACAATAAAACAGACCGTGGTATACATTTTTCCAATCTAAACATGAAACCATAAAGGACATGAAACCATTTTACAAACATTAGCTATGTGGAATTTATAGGTTAATCCTTCATCCAAAACAACAACCAGAAACTTAATTCTATCTACACTATCAATTATATCATTACCAATTACAATCTCAGAATTCAAGTTAAACACAATTCTGTATGAATAAAATAAATATTTCGTCTTCGAAGCATTAATTCTAATTTTATTGGAACCCCGCCAAACATTTACACGAGCAAGATGCGAATTAGTTACCTCTAGTGCCTCTGAAATTTTATCCTTATCGATGACACAAGACATGGTACATTCATCAGTAAATAAGGTAAATTGATAGAGGTCCGACGACAAAGGTCGTCGGACCTCTAGAAAACTCTAGAAAAAGTAAAATCCCTAAATTACTTCCCTGCAGAACTGAGTGAGTAAGATTTCTAAATAAGAATTTACATTATTAATGTATACAAATTGTTTTCTATTGCTAAGATATGACTTTAGCGATTCATATGAAGTACCTCTGATTCCATAATAATACAATTTGTTCAGCAGAACTTCATGCTCTACTGAATCAAAAGCTTTTAAAACTCTAAGTAGAAGGAAAATACTATTTTACTCCTATCAAGATTATCGCGAATGCATCTAGAGTGCTTCAATATTGCCTGCAATGTTGCGCAGTTTATTCTGAAACCAAACTGACATTTTCTTAATATTTCTTTACTTTCCAGATAGGAATATAATTGGTTATGAACAATTTTTTCAAATATTTTCGACAGAATATGAAGTCAAGATACGGGGCGATAGTTACCAATCTCTGCTGGGTCACCACCCTTATGCAATGGTACTACACGGGCTATCTTTAACATGTCTGGAAATATTGACTTGGTTAAGGATAAATTAATAATATGACTTAATATTGGAGAAATTATCTCCGATAACTGCTTGAGGATAATTGTCTTAAAATTTCGTCCAGAGATAGGCTTAATAATATTATTAATCAAAGACCAAGTCCTCCAAAGATCACATTTAGGTTAATCTAACTTAACATGGAAGTAATTTATTCATTTTCTCCTAATCACACCAGTTGTTAAATTGCCCTTTTATAGTTTGGGGGGTAAATAAATTATTATTCATCTAGTTTCTAATTAAATATAAAAACTTGTCCCATAGAGCAACTTAAGTCTCCGGGTCCTTTTTCATGTATATTTCTTACTTGAGGGATATTATTTGAATTCAATGAACCTGACTATAAATGGTAAAAATTGGTTAAAGGTTTTAGGAAAGTAAATGAAACACAAGATAGGTTCCTGAATGATTGTAATCTGATTTAAGTTGGAATAGTACAAAGTTCTAAGACTTACGCACAAATCTTTAAAAATAAAGGACGGTGGGTTTAATAGTTATATCAACAACCAATCACTATCACAGGGTTTAAATAAACTGGGGTTTTGAGTAGCCAGCTCACGGCACCCCGTTGGCGTGGCCAAGTTCCGACCGAGAACAGGACCGAACTATCTTCAATAGACTATTGAAAACTATGAACGCGTTAGCTAGATGTTGACTGCTTATAAAGGGCTGACAAGGAGTGGAATTCCCCTTCAGCGAAGGATAAGTGTGAAAACACATCTGTTAAGGTACTGATAGTGCTTTCCAAAGGAGTTTTTCTACTTACAGCAGAGAGAAATAACACACAATGCATTATTTGAATTTAACACGCGAGTGTTAATGGCTTTGAATACGAATAGCATATACATCGAATAGTTCTTACTGATAAAACCTGATTTTCTAATGATCATTCAATTTAACTATACTATTTCAAGAATCTATTAATAGCTTAATACAAGATCAGAAATGTTACAAGTTTCCTAACTATTAATTAAGTTTTTAAATTAGAATTATTACAGAATTTCAATTAAATTACAGAATTTCAATTAAAATAATTAAGTACTAATTTCAATTCTATCAATTCTATCTATAGAAAAGGAACTCCTTAATATTCAATATACTGTATTTAAGTTATATATCTGAGTTACAAAGTTATAAAATTGTGTTCTGAGGTTACAAGATATATTAGCGGCTTCCATCAAAAGCTATCCGTTTATAATTATATTCAAGCACCTAGCTAGAATAACATGATCATAAATTTAAGAGGCATTTCCTCCTAGTGAACAGTTGTGCAGGATTAAAGATTGTGCCTGATTAAAAGATTATAAAAATTATAGATATTGTATCAAATTATTATTTTTAACAATTGTCGATTGTTAAAACCAGTCACCATGTTTCGATATCTCCTATAGCTTTCCTAGCTCATTACACCTGACCTAAACAATTTATAACAATTATCTCCTCTTACAATCAACCTTTTAAATTCACTATCTATCCATGGCTTTGTGACATTTTTATGAGAAACAACTCTAGTTATCAAAGTGCATTAGTCATCAAAATATTTCATAATTACATCATTAAACTGTACAAAGCTATTTTCTACATTATTACAATTCACAATTTGTGAGAAATCATGTCGTTTCAAGGCATCATTAATGAGAGCAATACTATTGTTATTCACATTTCTATATTACAAAGTAATAACTAAGTTTTGATTTCCGTTATTGTTAACAAGAAAATTGCTATATTACAATATAACTACCGGATAATGGTTGGAAATGCCTGACAAAATCAAACCCGATTCATAAGCTAATGGATTTCGAATGAAAATATTATCCAACAATGTGCAAGAGCCATTCGAGTTATTAAATCTCCATGGTTTCGTAATAACTGGAAAAAATGCATTAAACATCATCAAATTAGAGAAATCACCAACATCAGTCTCACCGGACATATCTAACATATTGATATTGAAATTCCCACATATAAATATTTCATTCGATCTCATAATTGTTAAATGTTTTATAATTCCCTGCAAATCAGTTTTAATACATCAACATTCCCACTAGGGGGTCTGTATACACTACCAATAATCAACTTCATATCACCAAACACACAACTAAGAAAAATACACTCTATGTTATCTCCACTAAACGATACCTGTTCTGATAATTCACAATAACAGTCAGTTCGAACAAATATTCCTACTCTGCCTCCACGTCTATCACCTCTATTAATAGCATGAAAATTATACCCAACAATCATACCCACAGTGGAATCATTAAGCCAATTTTCCTGTATACAAATGACATCAAATTTTAACTTAAAGATTGATAGAAAAGATACTAATTCATCCATCTTGGGATATAATGACCTTACGTTAAGATTTTAATGAAATGTCGTATACAGTTTTATTACACACTGAATTAAACTTACTTAGATTATAATAAAGATACTGATTACCACTATTAAGTTCAGGATATATTTGATCTATAAAATCTACACCAAAGTAAATATTGTCAAAAATAAACTATATATGAAAAAAATACTCATTATACTTCGGAGTATAGGATACAGTCATTACAAAGTACCCTGGAGTTGAAGACACAGCCATTACAAGGTACCCTGGAGTAGAAGACATCAAGTCTCTCTCATCAGGTGATAGAGGAGACATATCAGGTGAGTGAACTTTGAGTGTGACTCACAATTCAAGAGTAGGGTCCTCTGCTCCCTGACTATCTTCTGAGGCATGGCTGGTGAGAATCCCTTACAACGAAGTGTCTTCTTCTCGTCATTTTCCTTTGGTTCGTAGCGCAGTGTCGGTACCGTCACATTGCCTGCCTGGTGTCTCTGAAAAGTGATTAGATTCGTTACAAATTGGAGGAAATTAATTGAGACACCGAGATATTATTAAATTATTTCTATTATAGTGGTATTAAAAGAATAAGTGAATCAATGAAATGGCTTCAATTAAAAGTGAAATATAAAATCAAATCAACATTGCAATTTAAATAATCATTGCTATATTATTCTCAAAAAGTGCAATTTGGTTTCAAATACACACGGAAACCCGTAGCTGGTAAATTCCCCCGTGGAAAGTTCCCCGCAGTTAGTTCCACCAGTAAGATTCCACCGCAGAAGATTCTACCGGCGTTAAACTCAACTTGAGGAAATTCCACCATTGAAGATTCCAACATTTTGAAAATATATTCGGTATATATAATTGAAGTAGATATTATATTATCTTAGATTCAGTTGAATGATGTTATGAAATGCTTCTCTAAGTGAATAATAATAAATTAACTAATCTTTCTTTGAAATAGAAACAATTAATTAATCTTCTCTATTAAATATTCAACTTGCTAATCGTGGCTGAAGAAGACGTTGGCACGACAACACTACAAAATATAGCTTCTAATACAATGATTTAAATGAAATATGGTTAAAATTAAGGTTAAGGATGATATATATATACAAAATATAGTTCATTTAATAAGAAATAGTATACTTATTTTGAGTTTCAAATATATACATGTAGTTATTATAATGGAGAATTTTATCGTTCAATTCACACTATATTTTGAACTTTGAGGTAAAATAAATTAAATAAATTTACATTTAAACTTTTAAAAAAGACACACTTGAACGAATAGTTTCATCCGTCTCTATTTTCGAAGATTAGTCTTAACTTTTCTTCTAGGACAGTGAGTTGAATTGAGGTCTTGAAATACATAACCTATTCTCACAATTTCTGAACTATTTAAACCAGTAAATGTTGTCTGGTTACCGCCATAATCAGATTCTTTTAAATCAGTTTTATTTAATGTTACACTTGATGCAAATGATATCCAGAATTATGGGGTGTAATTTTCCAGCGGTGGAATATTCCGTGGTGGAGCTTTTCGGTGGTAGAATCGGTGCACAGGCAGTTGGGCCCAGGACAATTGGGCCCTGACAGATGGGTCCGACAATTGAACCCAAGACAATTGGGCCAAGGACAATTGGGCCCAACGACAATTAGGTCCCGGACAATTGGGCCCCAAAACAATTAAGGCCAGAATAAATTTGGGCAGAATACACAATATAGAAATGAAGCCTTGCTTTTACTAGGGAAGTGACAATATTATCTTTAAACTATGCTTTATATTCTTCAAAAATATGTTCATATTTTTAAATTCTATCCATATACACGATAAAATATATATTAGCAATCCCCTTAAATCACATTTGGATGCTAATATCATGTTTCAATGTAATGAAAATCTTTGAAGTATTTAAATAAGTCGTATTATTTTGAATCATTTCATAAGGATCTAATGTGTACTGTACATCGTCCGACAAATACAAATACTTGTTTAAAAAGGGGTAGATTTTAAAAGTTTTACTTCACATTGAACAGTTGTTGGGATAAAATGAGTCTCGGAACAGAAAATTATTGTAGTTTAGAAGAATAATAGTATTTATTCATGAAAAGTTCCACTATAAATATTAGGATATATTTGTTTTTCATAACGAGAATATTTCTTTCATGTAAGGAATATTTTTTATTTCAAATATAATCAAAACTATAAAATATTCAAACGCATATTGTCACAAACCTAGTTAATACAGCAGCAAGGGTCTGTAAATATGTTAATACAGTAAACTCTGAAAAAAATGGTCAAATAATATAATTGACTCGGGGCTCAATTGTCTTGGAGCCCAATTGTCTTGGGGCCCAATTGTCCGGGGCCCAATTGTCCTGGGAGTCAATTTTCCTGTGCCCAATTGTCGGCTGGCGCAATTGTCGCGGCCCAATTTTCTTGCACCCAACTGTCGTTCCGTGGGTTGGACTTTCCTGGCGGAACTTTCCGTGATAAAATTTTCCGCAGGGGAATTTACCAAGAACCACAGAGAACGTGGAAAGAAAAAAAAACAAAATTTCAGTGGGGATTAAAATTGTTCTAAGAAAAGTGTACTGAAATGATTTGTGCAGACATTCCTCAGATACCACATCAACATTGAACGGACATTTTTTTAGATATGGCTTCAACATTCCCTACCGGCAAGTAATTTTTTATCATTTTCAACAACAGTTATATAACAGTTGATGGTTTTTTCATGTAAGTCGTTTATCTTTTAAATAGAACAATTTCATGAATGGAATAAGGAACTAGGTAGCCTGCAGATTAGAGTGATGGCTGACCATTAAAGCCCAAGCTAAAATATTCTATCGTCTAAAATAATAGAATGTAGAATGAGAAAGTCGCAACAGTTTTCCTTTCTAAAAGAGAGATCTCTTTTTCATTCGAACCTCATTTCAGGAGGAGAATGAAAGAGGAATATTTATTGTAGGCTCAGAAATTGTGAGGCGAGTAATGGAATAATTAGGAACACAGCCTCAAATTGGCTTCCCAAAAATCATATTTGAACACATCAGTTAAAATTTGTCAGGTTGAAAATATCACTTGTACCAATCTCGAGATGATTAAATATATTTAGAATTTTGCTTATTTTAAAAACCTTACTGAAAACTAAATAGATTCTGAGTGTTTCTTGAGAAATTGAGAAATACAAAACTTCAAGCTTTGCAATATTTTTTAAATTAGTTAATTCATATTTTAGATGTATACGATACTTTTTTTTAAAACAAACACAATGTTCTAAATTCGTGTATTCCAAACTGCACAATCTCCCTGCCACGACATCATTAATAATTCCGCCAAAGATAGCAAATGAAAAATAATAATCTTTAGATAAAAAACTAAAAACGATGCACAATAAAAATCCTTTTGCATCGTGTAATGAATGCGCACAAAATAATATGGTGAAAACCACAAAGATTTCCTCGAAAAATCTCCGGTTCGACTTGCATGACTCAGCAGAGAATAGAGAAGGTATTTGTGTTAGAGAGTTTCTCGTTGTTTCAACTTAGATGATAAGAGAAAGGCGTGTAGCATTAAATATTTTCTATTCAAAATTTAGAACATAAGATTTGAAATCTAAAGTATGTAGAATCTCACTATTTACTTAAATGCCAAGCTTACGCAATGAAGAGTATAGAAAATTTTTGAGATTCCTAATTTGAGAAAAATAATCAGACCAATCATGGCCAACGACCTCAAATCATTAAGAAAAAGAGTGACCACCTGATGTGATTCAAAGTTGAAAAAACAAAATTTTATCACAATGATCATGATCTTCTATTAAAGTCTTTCAATCCTCGCGCAGCATATCTCTTCGTTATTTTTCCTGTGTATTCTTGTAATTCTTTACTAATAAATCCCTCAATCTTCCTCAAGCCTATTTCTTCCATCCTCTTGCAACCAGCAATCCATTGATGCTCTCTCAATGTTCAAATGATGTTCTCTCAGTATCTCAATAATGTTTTCCCAGTATTCCATTGATGTTCTCTCAGCATAACATTGATGTTCTCTCAGTATTCCATAAATTTTCTCTCAGTATTCCATTAATATTTTCTTAATATTCCAAAAATGATATGTACTTATCTCATCCACTTCAATTCCGAAGTTTCTCCTCCCTATCAGAGTGATCCATCATCCAGATTGTGGTCAGTACGGACACTCAATAGGGATACTCCTGAGTACTTTACAAAGTCTTGACGAAGTGGTTCATCTACTCTCAGGGTGTACGCATTTGTCTACCATGAGCTACTCTATCCTTTATTCGAAGGAGTCAATTTTAGGAAAGTGTATTTCCGATCAGAAGTGAAATGAGATACGTGATAGAAAATGAATAGGATAGCAGAAACGAAACAGATGATCAAAGGGATGTAAAATATTGATGTAATAAACAGGAGATATAAAGTTGAACAGAAAATAAAAAGAAGAACACGAGAACATAACGTCAATTAACATGAAATAATCAAGAGTAGAATGGAAAATGAAAACATTATAAAATGTGGTTTGTAAATTAGAGTGCAAAATGTACATCTGTTTCAAGTTATTTTCTATTTTTTTGGCTAAAAATATCCTTGATTTCTTACAAATATGAAGCATGATTACAAATTATCCAGCCCATTATCACCAAGAAAATAAAATTAATCAATTCAACTTAATCAAAATGATGCTCAATAAACAATAATAGAAACTATCGGAATAAAATAATATGCAAAATCCAATATAACCTTAATCACATTCTCAAACATTCATGAGGCTTAAATCAAGACAAACAGAGTCACAATTTAGGAATAACATCACCCCAATCTAGGGACAATATCATCCCAATCTAGGAATTATATTTCCCAATTTTTTAACAATATGGCTCCGATATTGGAACAATATCACCCCAATTTAGGAACAATATCGTACCAATTTAGGAACAATATTGCCCCAATCTAAGAGCAACATCACTCCAGTCTAGGCACAATATCATCCCAGTCAAGAAACAATACCAAACCCACTCTAGGTACAATATCACCCAATCACCACAACCATGGCACAACAATGTATCTTTCTCTGTCAAAAAAGTGCTATGCGTTGAGAGCGTGCAGCTATAATACCCAAACGAAATCACCGCGACTGCATCAGTTCTGACTAATATCTAGACACAATTTGACTAAAAATGAGCTAAATACTAGCTACCTAATAAATCTTGGCTATATCATTCAAATTTTGCTCTACATATTTCCAATGCAGTCACAATATCACCCTAGTGCAGTGGCTCTCAAACTTCATACAGTTTGAGCGCATTTAGAGTACTCTCAAACAGATACAGGCTATACTAAATAAGGCTGTGATATATCATGATCAAGTTAATTATAGAAAAAGTATAAAACTTATTTAATAAAATCATTTCAGCAATATTTTTCAAACCTTATAAGTTTACTCATTTCAGTAATATATTTTGAACTTGTTCAATATTTACAGAACAATGGATATCTGTAGGTTGTAAGAAAAGTAGTTTAGAACTGTCTAAATATTGGTGCAATAACACGACGAATCTCTATAGGAAAATAGTTTAACATGGTTATTTTTGTGCACAATTGCGTCTAGTATCTGGAAGGGTGTTTCAAGAATTCTACGAGACGCACCTGCTAAACAACTGATGCACCCCAATTTGATATTCACTGAACCTAGTGTGTAGGTAAAATATTACACCACGGTAGAGTGTTAAGGTATAACAGGTATAACATAGATATCACAAATGTAATTAATAGGGTGACGAATTTTTTAGTTATTATATTGGAATATAATTTATATCAAATAACAATGTTTATCCGTTTAGCTCGACCATCAGAGTTATATTTTTAAAGAGTTAAATCGTGAATTTTGATTATTTATTGTGTTTACCCTATAGAGTTCATTCAAAGAGAGGGAGGAGAGGGGGCTACCTTTAGTAGATTTAAATTAATGATGAGTTTCCAAAGAGGGTAATTAAGTTACCGGAGTGTTGATGACTCTGAAGATAATTCCCCTCTCCAACGATAATTATTTGCTACATCGGAAGGAAAATACAAATGAGAACCTACATTATAAGAGAATGAAAGAGTTTTCCTGACTTTTATGTGAAATCGTGTGATTAGTGTGATGGAGTATGCAATTGATAAAACAAAAGAAGAATATCAGAAAGTAATTTAGTTATGCTTCAATGTATTGCAGTTCACTTGAAAATATTAATATTCAATAAATTAGGTGTACTTATTCTATTTTTCAAACAGTTTGTTAATAATGACCAGAAATTTTATTTTATGAAAAGTAAGAAAATACAATGGAACTAAAAACACACAAAATGTAGTCTGGTATACAAGGTGGAAACGCTACTTTGTGTCGACAATATTCCTGTAGTGGAAATATAACTATCAAAAAATGAACTTTCTATCGCCTTCGTTGCAAGGAGCCAGAGAACCATCACCATCTCCTTCTGCAGTAGAGTCACTTATTTTGGGAGAGGAGGGTGCGACTGAAACAGGAAAACTATGATAAGTATGCTATATTGTATATAAAATCAAACGGGTTCTCGTAGAGCGCATAATTTGCAACCGCTATTGAATTCTTTTGAGATGCAAATGACATTGATATTAATTTTTGACCGGATCGTTCCCAAAAATCGTATGTAATTGTTTCTGTAAAAATGATCAATCGTCCCATCAAATTTCTGAAAGTTATGCGGACAACCAGATTGCACATGAATATTAAATAACGAACAAAACATAATCTTCCGCATAAACCACTTCTTTGTGCTCAACGTGCAATGAGAAGACACCTCACGGATGTGTGTGGAAAAGCCCACGTGAATGAAATAATTCGGAAAGAGAATAAAAGTTCCGAAATATCGTATGAAATAGTTAAAATATGTTTAAAACACATAGAGATGCAAGACCAGACAAAAAGAAAAAAGTCAAGCTTACGATCTGAATCGTTTCACATTACGAACCACTTCAACTTTACTAAAGGTTATCATATAAGGGTTCCACTATTTCATATACTTCTCTTAATATGAATTGAGTAATTGTTTTATTGCAGAGTTTACGATCTTGACAATAATAATTTGTAACTGAAAATAAAATTTGTATTTTCGGTGCGTATATTCTATACATAATATGGTTATGTTATTTTATAGAAAATATGGCCAAAAATGAAATACCTAAAGCGATGTTATACTGATAGTGCTTTGACTCAGGAATAAAGAGAGTTGTTACATGCCATAATTTAGCGCTCTCTTTAATGTCCATAACGCTGTGAGTTTACTTTCCTATTTTTGAAACGTGTAATTTTTCTGCCATCGAACAATAAAAATTATTGAGATATTTCTATCGCAAAGTAAGCTCAATGAAAATTTCATGTGTAAATAATTGCTCATTCGAAAGTTGGCAAACCAATTTAGGTTCTACGGAAAAGTGATTTTGAAGAAATTATTTAAAGCTTTTCACACATATTGGTTTTCTATCCGTGACTTCCTCTTCGTGCTGCTCAGTGATTTTTTTGCACTGAGAAGATATGGTCATTGAACTTGAAGTAAAAATAGATTTTTCACAGATAAAAAAACATTTTCCACGGACACATAAGCACTGAGAGGACACGTCATTTACAGAACATTATTTGTGAACAAATTTAAAATGTTCACTCCATATGCTTATGATTATATACATCTATGCATGAACATTTTTCTACTGTTACATTATTATGACGTTGACTTTAATGAAACTTGGATATTCAAGGATGCTATTAAAACCCTGTGTTTTTCAAGGCCAAATAGCGCTTTTCAATTAATTTATTATTAAAGAAAGGAAGTTCATTGAGACCCCGACTTTGAACAATTTGTAAAAGGCTTTTTGCTACATGAATTAGAAAAAATAATATTTAAACATTTTCCTTTAGTTTTTCTTTTCTTCTCGTAATATGTCTACAGATTAATATTAAATGATATTGATTCAGTTTAATATTTAATTGGTATAGGTTTAACATCTGCTTTGAAGTAATCGCTGACGTTAAAGTAGAAATAATTAAAGGGCCTGAACAAACAATGGGGAAAGGGTGGATCAATGAAATTTGAATTAAACAACTCAATAATCACCAGTATTTCAGTTACTTCACTTGAGCGGTAAAGACTACCAGTAATTCAGTTACTTCACTTCAGCGATAAAGACTGCCAACATTTAAGTTACTTTACAGTTAGCGGTGAAGGCTTCCAGTATTTCAGTTACTTTGCAGTCAGCGGTAGAGAATAACGGTATTTCAGATACCTTAGAATCCGAGGTAAAGGCTTCCAGTATTCCAGTTACTTTACAGTCAACGGTAAAGACTACCAGTATTTCAGTTACTTTACAGTCTACGGTAAATACTTATAGTATTTCAGTTACTTTACAGTACATGACTCTACGGTAAAGACTTCCAGTATTACAGAGACTAGTCTACGGTAAAGACTACCTGTAATACAATTACTAGTCTACGATGCATTCATTCAATATCATGTATCGTGATAAGTCAAATTCTTATATAAATTTCAACGTTGAAGGTAATTCTTAGATTTAGTCTTTTGAATGGATAGATTGCTATTCATCGTCAGGAAAATTAGGTAATTAAACCCGAACTAAATACATAATTCGTACGTGGTATAATATATTCCTTCTATCTACTTGACCTATCTATTGTTAATCATATCATAAAATCAATAGTAATCTATTTATTTCTATTTTTTCAATTTATTTCTACCGAAAAAGTAGGATTTTGAATGTACCTAGCCACTGTCTACAACTTTCATTCCATAGAATTTTTTACTTTATTTATATCTATTAAAAAAACTAGAAGTATAAAATCAGTTTTACTTCTCTAAACTAATATAGTTTACCTACCTATAAGACACATGGTTCAAGCGGACACTTTGGAACCAGCATCAATTATGAACAAGCGGACACTTAGGAGAAAGACGACACTAAGGAATAAGAGGACACTTAGTAACAAACGGACACGTAGGAACAAGCAGACACTTAGGAACAAGCGAACACTTATGGACAAGCGGACACTTAGGAAAAAGACGACTGTAAGGAATAAGAGGACACTTAGGAACAAGTGAACAATTGGGACAAAGCGGAGAGCTTAGAAACACGCAGACTCTTAAGAATATGAAGACACTAGTGAAGAGGAGAACACTTGGCATATACTGAAACACTAAGGAATAAAAGGACACTTTGGAACAATAGGACACTAATGAATAAGAGGAAACTTAGGAAAGAGAGGACACATAGAAATAAAAAGACACTTAAGAACAAGGGGACAACTATTAGGAACATGAGGACACATAGGAGCAAGAGGCAACATAGGAACAAGAGGACACATATGAACAAGACGATACATAGGAACAAGAGGATACATAGGAACAAAAGGACACTTGGAATAAGAGGACACTTATGAACAAACCGACACAAAGGAACACTTAGGAATAAGAGGACATGTTGTAACAAAATGAAAGTAAGGAACATAGGGAACTCAGGAACTAGGGAACACTTATGAATAGGATTACACTTAGGAACAAGGTGACACATAGGAACAAGAGGAAACATGGGAGTAAGAGGATATATAGGAAGAAGAAGACATTTCGGAACCAGAGGACACATAAGAACGAGAGGACACATAGAATCAAGAAGATTTATAGGAACAAGAGGACAAATAGGACCCAGGGGACACATAGGAACAAGAAAACACATACGAACAAGAAGACACTTAGGAACAATGGGAACTTAGAAACAAAGGGATACTTAGGAATAAAGAGACACATATGAACAAAGGGAAACTTTGGAACAAGGGGACACTAAGGAACAAGAGGGCACATAGGAAAAATAGGACACTTAGGAACGGAGGGACAGTTAGAAAGAAGGGGACACAAATGAATAAGAGGAAACTTAGGAACAACATGAAAATTAGACGTAACATGATGAATAGGGACAAGAGAACACTTAGGACCAATAAGAACGATTGGGAATAAATTATGCGTACAGCGTGATGATATTTTAAGGATAGAAATTGATACAAACACGAAAGTAAAATGAAAATGAAATAGATATTTATCAATTCGTCGTGGATAATTCATCGCGAAGAATACGACGTAGACAATAATTCGTCGCAGAAAACTCGTTGTGGCAATATTTTCGCAGACAATTCGCTGCGGACAACTTAAATATATATTGTTATAAATTTGTTAACATCATTGTTTGAACAATATTAAAATTCTTTAAATTACATCCGTGGATATCTGAGTTGGTTTGATCTGAAGCTTTTAGGTTTGTGTAAATTACTTGTATTGTTGGAACCAAGTTTTTATATTTTTTTTTAACTAAGTATTGTTCTTATCCATTTATTAAAATGTTCAATTATTTATTTTGTCAGCAATATATAGCCAGGTACTAACAAATTTTTACTTTTTCGGTAACAAACTTCTATAAATTTGATAAAATGGAAATGCCTTCGAGTATAAATCTTTTCAATAATAATATGGTCAATATAAAACAAATTGGTGAAATGTGTAGTCATTTATATGCTAAATTAGATTATTGGAAGAGGCGTTGGAACGAGGAAGAAGAACAGGGGGAAAACTTCACAGGAATAAACTGTCAGTCGGATTTATAAATAACTATTTCTGAAGACTCCTCTAAATTTCTTTCAATATCATTATTCGACCTGCATTAAAATGAAGTTATTTGTTTAATCTGCAATTCAGAGTGTGAATAACTTTCACCAAAATACTAGGAATTGGTTGAGAGGATTTACTATCAGTGTTGACTCAGTCTATTTTCGTTAGGGATTAGTAACAGTGAATATTCACTTCAATTAAATTCCATTCTCTGTGTAAAACTTAAGAAACTAAATATAAAGAAGGAAAATTAGCATAGAGGGTAAAATCTTGCATCAAGATTTTCTTTTGCTGGCATTATCACACCATGATAAGATATTTTTCACCGAGCCTATTTTACAAAACTATTTTCTCTAATATCACATTAGATATTATTTTAAAAGGAAATTGAATTTCATTTATAATTTACTGAAATATTATCTTTCATATTGATAATTCTTATTAAATATGATTGTCAGTTTAATTGTGAGAAGAAACTTGAGATAAATAAGAATAATAAATAAGAAAGAAGAAATATTATATTTCTTATTAATAAATATTGTTTAAAAAAATAGATGCCATGAAGATGTTCTCTTGAATTAGTTAGCATAAATAATGACTTTGCAACTGTTAGCAGATCGGAGTGAAATGAAGTTTCTAATTTCTGTATCTATTCTATCTTATCCATAGAAAAATATTTTTCTAGGAAATACAATTATTGTCAAAAACTGATTAAAAATCTATAACATCATTCATTCCGAAAGATGAGCAACATTTAAACCAAATAAGTCAGGGAAAATAATTGAACAAATTCACTTTTTTTATTAACGAATAGCAATTAATGGTTAAAATTGACATTCTCTGAGGGTAAGGTTAAACGTTAAAGTTGTAATTTATAACTTTCGAGAGAAGAAACTGACAGAAAATTTAATTAGCAAAAAAGAAAGAAGGGGAGATTATTGTGGTAACTTTGAATTATATGATCCTAGAAAAATTTAAAATTATACTTAGTCGTTTTAATTACTCGACGAAGCCGTGGGCAATTTTTACACTAATATATTATAATTAATTATTTAAAGTGTGAGAGGGGACAATGAAAACTCTTGAAACGATGTAGAGAAGTGTATTGAAATGCAAGTAATAGAAAACTATAAAAGAAATAAGATAGAATGGAAAATATGAACATTTGAACAAGAAGAGATTAATCATTGCCGACCAAAGTAAAGTAGCTAACGCATTTAACTTACATTTCTCATCAGTTGGTCGTAGCATCAGTCAATCAGTTCGACATTGTGCAACTAATCATAGTTATTTTTTAAGAGGTAACCATTCTAATTCTTTCATGTTCTCCTATATCACACCCTCTGATGTTAATAGAGCTATTATTTCACTCAAAAATAAACCCACTGATTTACACACTGTATCTAATTATGTGTTTAAAAAAATTAGTCATATCATATCTCCAATCCTAGCTGTAATTTTCAATAAATCTATTTCACAAGGCATTTTTCCAAGTTGTATGAAGATAGCTAGGGTAATTCCTTTACATAAAGCTGGTTCTAGAACAGATGTCAGTAATTATAGACCAATTTCGATTTTGTCAACGTTTATTAAAATTTTGAAAAAATTGTTTATAAACAAATGTATAACTTTATAGATAAATACTCTTTATTGGCAGACCAGCAGTTTAGATTTAGATCTGGTAGATCCACAGTACAAGCCACTCTGAAATTTGTGAAATTAATTTATGATTCATTAGATTCGAACGATAGTGTTTTTTCAGTATTTTTAGATTTCTCCAAGGCATTTGACTCTGTGGATCATACTATTCTTTTGTCCAAGCTTCATTTCTACGGTTTTAGGGGTTTAAGTTTTAAGTGGCTGGAATCATATTTGTCTGATCGTCACCAATATGTGAGAATTGGGAAGTCCTCCTCAGATTGTTCACCCGTTACTCATGGAGTACCACAAGGGAGTGTTCTAGGTCCTTTGATGTTCATATTGTTTATAAATGACTTTCCATTGAGCTCAGACAAATTTGAATTTACACTTTTTGCAGATGACAGCACTCTTTCGTTTAGATTTGACCTTCTATGCCCATTTGATGTATGTCAGTTGTTGAATGACGAGTTGTCTAGAGTTGAAACGTGGATTGCTTCTAATAAACTATCCATCAACGTTGATAAAACTAAATATGTACTATTCAATTATAGACGTTCCATTTCTTTGCCAAATATAAAAATCGGGAATGAAATGGTAGCTCGCGTTGACCACACTAAATTCCTGGGTATTCACTTGGACGAAAATTTAAACTTCTAAGTCGCTTGGTGTTCTGAATAGGCTTAAAATTACCTTGCCTGAAGAGGTGCTACAATTTTTATATCAGTCCCTTATTAAACCTTATTTCGATTATGGCATAGAAGTTTGGTATGCTCTAGTAAATTGAACCAGGATAAGTTATTTAAGATGCAAAAATCCTCAATAAGAACAATTTGTTGTCTAGCTGCCAATTCTCACACTTTTAATTATTTTCGAGAGTTGTCTATATTGAAAATTGATGACATGTTTTGTTTACACATATGCCTTAGAGTATTTAAAGCCATTCACTTAGGTATTGATGCCGATTCATTTAACGGTGTGCTTACCCATTCTAATATTCATTCATATGTAACACGATATGGTTCCAATTTGATTACCCCATTATATCGTAAGCGCAAAAGCCAATTTTGTATATCATTTGTTGGTCCTTCATATTGGGATTTATTAGTCTAATTCAACACTTATTTGCTAACTATTAACTTTTCAATTGTACGTGTTTGTAATTTGTAATATAGCTGTGTAACGTAGGACCTCAGCTATTGTACGTTGGTTCTTCTTTGTTTTAAATCGTTCACGTAGCATATTGTTTTTAATTTTAAATAGGTTGCCCTAAAAGCAAATTGTGCTTAATAGGGGCCTTGAGTACGGTTTGTAACTTATTTTAATGTACTGAATTATTTTTAACCATACTGTATTCTTGAATAAAATTGTTTCATTGTTTCATTGAAGGTTTAAATCAGTAATTTAAATATTTGATTTTGTTACCTAAAGGTTCATTGAAGTCATTCAAAGGCTCAATCCAGTCATCCAAATGTCCTCAAGCTTCCCCGTCATTTAAGTTAAGTTCAGCCTCTTGCGGTCGATATAAGAAGCCCATTTCTGCCGAAGGATTCAGTCGGAATAAAGCCAATAAGCAAATGAAAAGGATAAGGAAGATTGTTGATTGAAGTGAGAGGATATTTGAGTTATGAAGCTTTTGTTTCTAGTCAGATTGATTTGTTTCTTTATTTAGCTCCTGTGCTACTCTTTCTCGATCACTAGAGTTGTTGTCAATGCGATATAATGACGATATTGTGTTTACCCGACAAAAAAGCAACCTAATCTTGAAATCAAATAATTGTACACGAGATTCGTTAACGAACTCCTATTCACAAAAAAATAATCTTGAAAAATTATATATAGATATAATTGCAAAATATATTAATATTTAATTATCATCCATTATTTTGAAGTGTAGATGGAATATTATCATACCATAATTTGTCTCATCACTAGTCACTTTCCAATGGATTACAAGTAAGTTCACCGCACTCAATTCACCGATGGCAAAACATTCCTCATATATTATATTTATTGCAATAAAAGAGTATTAAGATTTGCAATTCTTTGAAATTCTAAGAAAAGATTTATTTAGAGCATTTAAGTGTAACAGGTAGTTTGGTTCTAGGTAAATTGCTCGAAAACAATTGCTCGAAAGACAATTGCTCGAAAACAATTGCTCGAAAAACAATTGCTCGAATGAACAATTGCTCGAAAGAACAATTGCTCGAAAAACAATTGCTCGAAAAACAATTGCTCGAACGAACAATTGCTCGAATGAACAATTGCTCGAATTTTCAAATTGCTCGAATGAACAAAATTGCTCGAATTATAAAATTACACATTTTTCGATTTTATAAAAGTCAGTTATTCATGAAGTGGAGCTGCACCTAACAATCCTTGTTTCTTAGTAATTGATCATTAATCATTCTACCACCACATAATTCCAATTCACATGTTACATACGAGATGACACAAACGGTCTAAAAAAAGATTATGCAGAATGAGTAATAATTAAAATCATTTATAGAATGATTAATGATCAATTACTGAAAAGAAACAAGGATTGTTAGGTGCAGCTCCACTTCAAGAATAACTGACTTTTATAAAATCGAAAACTGTGCAATTTTATAATTCGAGCAATTTTGTTCATTCGAGCAATTTGATAATCCGAGCAATTGTTCATTCGAGCAATTGTTCGTTCGAGCAATTGTTTTTCGAGCAATTGTCTTTCGAGCAATTGTTCTTTCGAGCAATTGTTCATTCGAGCAATTGTTTTTCGAGCAATTGTTTTCGAGCAATTGTCTTTCGAGCAATTGTTTTCGAGCAATTTACCGGCTACCAGGTAGTTTCCATAAGCAATTGTTTACCTTTTAGATTAGGCTCCTTTTAAATATTTTAATTTTATGGTTTCATGTACATTTTAGGGCCGGACGGGGTATCACTACGCATAGCCTTTTCATGAGGTATCACTTCGCACCTCTTATAATTTTAAAACCACTTGTTTTAGCCTAAATCTAATTGAATAATCATTTCAAAACATCCTCTTCTCTCCCATAAACATCATGACGCACCATTATCCTATGAGAGAGAAAATTCAAATTGGGAAGAGGGGATTTGAGATAGGAAGAGAGATAGATTTCGATGTGAGGGGAGGGCAATTTAGATGGGAGGAGAGTGTGATTTAGAT
This sequence comes from Caprella mutica, assembly GCA_947561585.1. Classification (NCBI taxonomy): domain Eukaryota; kingdom Metazoa; phylum Arthropoda; class Malacostraca; order Amphipoda; family Caprellidae; genus Caprella; species Caprella mutica. The sequence continues at coordinate 128,980 of CANNZV010000779.1, forward strand.
AGGAAGAGAGAGGGATTTAGATGGGGGAAAGGGATATTTAGATGGTAAGGAACTAGGTTTAGATATGGGCGAGGATGAGTGCTATATTAATGCAATGCGCAGTAATACCCCTTCATGTGCACAGTGATACCCCTATACAATCACTAAGAGTAACGCATGAAAAATTGTCAATAAATATTTAATTTATTCATGTATTATTTCGAAACTGGTTGAGAACCATCCTCATTCATGATCATTTCAAACGAGAAAACGTATTTTTCTAATACATTTAGTTTTTGAGTTAGTACAGAGTTTGCAGGATTGTGTGCAGTGATACCCCGTCCGACCCTATATGGGCTATAATGTAATCAATTTATAGTGAACAAAACTTCACACAATTTTTTTCTTCTACAATATCTACTTGTGAGTTGTGAATATTAATATCTAATCATTATAAGATAGCTAGTTTTCAAAAACTCAAATAAGTTACATTACACTGCCAATTTGATATCGATAACGGATTTTTCTTGTAGGTACTTTCACGTTAAATAACTGGGAATATAGTTGTTTAATTACGACATCTCGTTATTTTTGTGTCAGTAGATTATAGGCTTTGATTAAATAAATTTAACCAAATACTTTTCCAGAAAAATGAGTCTCGTGACAACAATCATTGTATAATGTATATTATTTCTTATATCAAGTGAAATTAATGGAATATTCCTGTCCTATATAATTTCTTTGATTAGATTTTTTTGTATAAATCTTCAACTAACTACATTTTAAACAAGCATTTATTTGTCACGTAATTGAAATTTATTTAGTGGCTGATACATTTGTTTTATTGTATGTGTGTTGCTTTACTGTTATATTTTGATATAAAATGTTATGCGGTGAATTGAGTTGCAGTGAACTTAAATTACCATGCGGTGAGAGTGCGGTGAACTTTCCGGCAGTGATTTGGGGCGGTGAAATTCAAGCACTCTTTACCAATGACAGTAAAGCTGATCACTAGGTACTACCAATGACATCAAGTCTAATCACTAGGTACTTACCAATGACATCAAGTCTAATCACTAGGTACTTACCAATGACAGTAAGGCTAATCACTAGGTATTTACCAATGACAGTAAGGCTAATCACCAGGTACTTACCAATAACAGTAAGGCTCGTTCTGGTAACTTTGATCGCAGCATTCCTATAATCGACCCTGCATCTGTACATCCGTGGTCACTGGACTGCACATTTCTAATCAGGAGTTTACCCCGAGAGACATTATACACGACCCTCCCTCCAAACAATTCTGAATTTGTCAAGGCTCGACCAGATGAGGTACGGGAATCAAAACTGTCAATGAAAAAATATAGAATATGAACATTTGGACAAAAATAACGATAAGTACAGAGTATAGTAATGTACAGGGTGATACATAAACATTTGAGTCACTTCATTTATTAATAGAATGATAGCTAATAAAACCTGATTTTTTAATGAAGCATTATTAGAAAGAATATACATACATACACACAGAGAAAGGATTAGTTGAATCAAATCATATTTGATTTGTTTTGACTAAATTTTATGGTTTATCTGTGCGCCTACCTACGTGGTGAGTTGCAGGTACTATTTAATATGAGTTAAATTGACGTTGGTTAAAACAACACATATGTGAGTTGATTATTTTTAATTCCCGATGGTCACAACAACTACCTGTGATAGTCAAAACTGCTCGTGATGGTTGAACCAATTATATGTAATGGTTAAAACAACTACAGAACAAGGTTACATCAACTACTTGTGTATGTTTCTCCAATCACTCCTATGTGTTATATCAACTACTCGGTTAGGTTATATCAACTACTCGTGTAGGTTATACCCACTGCTTGTGTAGGTCATATCAACTACTCGTGTAGGTTATACTAACTACTCGTGTAGGTTATACCAACTACTCGTGTAGGTTATACCAACTACTCGTGTAGGTTACATTAACTACTCGTATAGGTGATATCAACTACTCGTGTAGGTTATATCAACTACTCGGTTAGGTTATATCATCTTCTTGTGTTGGTCATATCAACTACTTGTAAACTAAGTAAATGTATATCAACTATTATAGTGTAGGTTGAAATATCGGTCTGGTTAGCAGTAGCCAGACTTTTTACAAGACTTTTTCAGTCACTATCAATTAGATTAGACTATTTATTTTCTAGGACCAAATCTAACATGTTCACATTTATTTTCTACTTTTGCTTCTGTGATATGCATACTATTTTAATTTAAAAAAATAATTGATCACCTAGACCTATCCTTGCTTTTTGAAATGTTTTCGATCCTATGAATTGATATATGGCTATCAGTTGTAAATTATTAGATTAGATTGAATAAGTAATCTCATCAGGTCAGTTTATAAATAAGTAGTTAGATGACATAAATAACTTTACGTAGTGATAAATAGGTAGGCTAGATGAATTAATTAACCAGGCTAGATTACAAAAGTTGATAAATCTTTGATATACTGCAATTGTACTATAACTTAATGAATAATAAATTAATGATAAAGCCTTTATCTTCTAAACCATATTTTAGTGCAATTCATCTTACTCATAGGCACTGATATTGAAATATGCTAATAGAATTACCAAGGTCAAATTGAAAACGAAATATAAACATTTAAGTTTTAGATTTATTATTTAGAAATTTAATTTGAATTCTCGTCACTTTCTTTCACGACTATAGGTTGCCAATTCCTGAAATAAGAGATTCGTAAATTAATATATATTGAATTGAAATTCACAGTATCGTTCATATATATTATCAATAACATCACCTACTCTTTTTCCTTTTGTGATGAGATAGCGACAGCTTCGATATTCTTTTCATGTCTGGAATCCCTAAAAGCATATGAAAAAGTAAGAGCTAATCATATTGCAAATACATATTTAGAAATCATCTAATATTTTCAAATACTTACTTTGACCTAGCATAATTGTTCCTGAACCATTCAAAGGAATTGAAGAGGACTCCGATAGTTGATGACGTTGATCTTCTTCATCAATTCTTCATCAAGATCTGAAAGTATATTCAGAAAATATAGAAAACCATATATTAATAAAGAAATGAAACGAATTATTAACTGAGAATTCTTTCATATAGGTAAATTATTTATATAAAATGTTAAACTAATTATAAATCTTCAGATGCAGTATAAATTTAGCTCTAATAAATGCAATGGATTTTTCTAGCTAATTTTGTTCATTATAAACTCATAATGTAGACTTTAATTAAATACTAAGAAAGTATAATATATCAAGAGGCTCACCTCTGGTTGGAGTTCTCCCTGCTAAATCCCTGGACGGTGTTCTCCTCCGACTACCTCCCTGGATGGAGTTCTCCCAGTCATAGAAAACTAGGGTCAAGTAGGTAAATTACGGCACTTTAACTAACTGCGGTCTCTTATCTCAGAAACGTTAATAACCATCATGACTTCAAGGCACTCGTGAAATATGAATAGAACCTATCATAAATTGAGCTTAAATTATGATGTTCAACAATTCAGTATATAGCTAAACTAATTTCAGAATGATTTTGAGACTCTCTTAATAGGGTCACAATTAGAAATTAAAGAACCGAATAAGGCTGTGTAACCCCACCTATAGGTACACCAACTAGTTTTAAAATATATAGATTATCAGACCACTTTACTTAAGATACTAGGATAAGTTCCGAAATATCGGACGGCTCCACATTTTCGGTCGCGTAAGAAAAACTATGTTAAATTAACTTTTATTTGAATTAGCTATTAGGTAGCTATATACTATATTTCATACGTGTCCGAAAATTTGAAATCGCCTGATAATTTGGAACTTACCCTATTCTGAGGACAGCGCAGTAACTGCCTAGCCTATGTAGAAGGGGTGTAGGTCATAAGCCCCCCCCCCCCCCGGTCATGAACCCCCCCGGACATGAACCCCCCCAGTCATGAGCCCCCCTAGGTCATAAGCCCCCCCCCCGGTCAAGAGCCCCCCCGGTCAAGAGCCCCCCCGGTCATGAGCCCTCCCGGTCATGAGCCCCCCTGTTTTTAAATCCTTATTTACCTATACTATTTGATCCTTATTGACACTTTTGTAGTTCATTACTGAATAGACATAAAATATATGTATATCGGGGGGCATGCCGCCCCCGAACCCCCCTGCCAGATCATTAAACAATCATGAAGTGTGCAGTACAACAAACTAGCGGATACAACAAACTACATTAGTAACTCTCAGTTATTTCTATCTAAGTAATTCTTCATTTGTTTAACTAGGTAAATAAGGATTAAAAAAACAGGGAGGGGGGCTCGTGACCGGGGGAGCTCATGACCGGGGGGTCATGACCGGGAGGGCTCTTGACCGGGGGGGCTCATGACCGGGAGGGCTCTTGACCGGGGGGGCTCTTGACCGTACCCCATGTAGAAGGTATTGACACTGAAAAAAAAACAGCTAGGTAGGTATGATGCTTAAATAAGTTAACATATAATAATTTAGGAAAACTAGTATGGATATCAGTTTGGGCAGTAATCAAAATTTATTATTATAAAAGTTATGTACTGATAATCAGCTCTTCAAATAACTACCTATATAAAGCCATCAAACTATCAATCACCAATATTTTAGAAAATTTAGGCAGACATTTATCAATTTATTAATGGAAATAATTAATAATCGATCGGCAGCGATAATAATATTTAATGCATATAACGCTATTGTTTGCACTTAAACTAAAATGGTATTGAGGAGCGTTCACATTGAACACGTAACACACTTAAAACAAGATTTGAACTAAAAGTGTTATGCGAATAAATTAGCTTTGAGGAAAGCATAAGTTGCCACTTACTCATTTGATTGAACTCACACATAAACTTGAAAAAAAAGTAGCACTAACTCTCATAGTAAGTTAATTTATACCCCAGATAAATAAGATTAACAGTCTTTGTGGGTTACTATAACACACTATGTCATAGTTGATTTAACTCGCACCTAAACTCAAAAAAGTAGCGTCAACTCTCATAGTAAGTTAATTCATACACCAGATACATTGAATTGACAATCTTTATGAGTTACTTCAACACACTATATCCTAGTTGTTTTAACATATGTTCAAACTCCCAAAATGTAACTCCAACTCTCATAGTAAGTTGATTCAATCCATAAAATGATTGGAATTAACTATGTTTGGTGACACACACGTCATAGTTGTTTTGACACACAGGAAAACATGAATATAGTCAAACCAACTCACGTAATAAATTGATTCAAAGCATAAATTGTTGACCCATTAAATATGAGTAAACTTTTTTCTCTGTGTATAATGGAGTTTTGGTTTTGAATTCTTATCTTTTAAATGATTGCCACACTTTTCTCAAAAGAAAAGTGTTCTTTCTACAGTTTCATGCAAACCTTCGTAAGGATTTCAGACGAGACTTGAGCTAATTAGAAAGATACCCTTTTTTAGTTCCTTTGAGTTATTTGGACTTGTGAAATATACATGTTTTCTTAAGAGACAACTACAGGAAAAAATTATTTGGTGATGAATCAGATGAAGTGGGTGGTCAGGAGATACTTCAGAATTTTGAAATTAACGATCTATATAAACCGATAAATTGTGTCTCATGCCTAAATTTGTTAGTATTGGAAATTCACTATTCATTTTATAAACTTCTAATTTACAGGAGCTGAACGAATATATCATTCAAATAAGCTCGGCTTTCGTCTGAAAATCTGATGTAAACAAATTTCCAAGATGTATTCTTTTTAATGAAATTTGTTTCAAAATTCTTTCTTTATTAGTTTTAATTTTATAAACAAATGAAACTAAACTATGTTTGCTCAGTAGAGCGCATACCTTCGCCGTCGCTTATCAGTTTGCTATCAAAATCTAATAAACTGGTGACTGGATAGTGACCAATCGTCCCACCAAGTTTCATGCAATATGGTTCAATACTTTTTTGAGTTATTGAGTTATAAATGACCTTGACCTTGACCATTGACCGGATCGCTCCTATAATTCTACAAAATGGTTCCTGGACATTGTCCAATCGTCCCATCTAACTTCAGACAATTTGGTTGAATACTTTTTGAGTTATTGGGTTATAAATAGGCTTGACATTGATCTTTGACCTTTGACCTGATTGTTCCTAAAATATAACAAAATGGTTCCTGTATATTGACCGATCGCCCCACCAAGTTTCATGCAATATGGTTCAATACTTCTTGAATTATGAATGACAGTGACCTTGACCTTCGACCAGATCACTCCTCAAATTCTATCAGCAGGTTACTGGACATTTACCAATCGTTCAACCAAATTTCAGGCAATTTGGTCGAAAACTTTTTCAGTTATGCGAATAACAAAATGATAAATATATAAATAAATAAATAAATAAATAAATAAATACCGTCAATGATAATATAACCTTCCCACATTCTGCGAAGGTAATGAGTCAGATATTCATGAATTACCATTAATTAGTGGAAACAACTCTGAAAGAAGTTTACAGTAATAAAAAATGGAATATGCTATAATTCATTTATCAAACAGTTTTGAAGCAGAATGCTGTTATTTTTATTTCCTAAAAATTACCAATTCTCTTACAATAAGAAAGTAGCATTCTGACCTGTAAATTGGAGTACTGACCCCATCCTTGTACCACAGTACTAGTATGTGTCTCTCCGTCACACCAGTTCAGAAGTGACCTCTTCGTGTTCTCACTATAAAACTTTGTCCTCCACTCGAGTAAGAGGCAGTCAAACTGTGTTGAGGACGGTGTCTGAGAGTATTCGAAGCCCCTGATTGTTTGAGTGTGTGGTAGAAAGTGCCAGTGCACGGTAAACTGATGTCTGACCCGATCAGACTATTGACCTCGTAAATAGTACCTGCGAAAAAAATTGAATAAAGTGGGCTACGCGATGATATTTATTTTAATATGATACTTCTATCGATCAAATGATCAAAGAAGAATTCAAATATTTAATCAGAAAACCATTGATATGTAGAGAACTAGTAGAATATTTTCATTTATGTAATTTGTTTAGATTAATTTGCGCTCAAATAATTGTTTGATAAATTTATTCAATTATTTTTTTAGAACCAAACCAGAAATTTGAACACAAGACATATTGTCAAGGTTTTGAGCAGCACTCCAGCGACTAAACCACTAAGATATATTTCAAGGAGTACATTTACGTATTACAGGGATTATAAAATTGTGATTCCGTATCTCCTTTTTCTCTCATTAAGTTTCATATTTATTACTGAGGAAGGAAGTCCATAAATCACGTGAGTTATTCTGACAAACTGAGAAAAGAGAAAATGAAATATTTACATCAGTTAGAGAGACAACTGGCTTACTGGAGTTGCAAGGACTTCTGAATAATATTCTACAGATGTCATCATTAATTGAAAAACATGAATGTGACTGAAGGTAGTTCATGAAGAAGCAAGAGACATGAACCGGATTGGCTTCTAATTCATGAAAGGGCAAAATTCATGAATGTGACTGGTTGCTAGTTAATGAAGAGGCAATAACAGAGGAATAAACAAGACAAGGAAATCTTTGTTCCTACCTTCATTATATCGGATATCATTTCAATAAAATTGCCAACTTATTTGAATTATATTAGTTGGGGATCTGAGCCAGTAGAAAATATCTTCTCTTTGCAATTCAGATAGAAGAATTTAATTTAACGACCGGATTACTATATTTCAATTAAATTATATATTTTTTTTAAATACTATAATATATATATTAAATATATGTTAACTGTATGAAAAATATCGAATTAAATTAAATAATTAATAATTATGTACAGTTTTCAGTAACCGTTAAAATTTATTTGTTATAGATGATTTATATTAAAATGTTTTAAATATTTATTTAAACTGCAATTTCCATCTATGTTTTTTATCAATATTAGTCTCTGGTCACCTAAATCATCCTGAATTATGATGGATGTTTGTCTTGCTTTTGACCTAATATTTCTATACCAGTTTACTCTTTTCTAGATACAAATATCAAGAGGGAAGCTATTCATATGAATATTCTTATTTACATCAGAGAGGCCTATGCTCCAAGATAATATTCTTTCGGGTCTCAAAAAGTTGTTATAAGTCACATATTTCTATATATGTGACACATAATAAACAAAATGTTGTTGACAACACATAGTCTGACTTGAACATCTGTGATGAAATTCCCTTTCAATTATAACTTCTAAATAACACCAAGGAGTCTGACCTCTGGCATATGTTTTAGACACTGCAGAACAAATTTAGGAACTTCAAAACTGCAGTGTGACGTGTGAACAAAAGAAAATTAGAGCACCACAAACGGCTGACAAAATCACGCACAGTTTCCAATATTAGGCAACAAGAAATCCAAAGCTACTCGAAGAATAATTTCAGTACAGCTTCTATGTATGATGAACTTTAACACATTCTAAAGTTTTTTATCGCTTTTTAATTAACAAAAATATTTTTCAAGAAAACTTCATGTTACTTTATTCATTCAGATAAATTTACATAAATTGTTTGACTCTATGCCCCGAGAAACTCTGAAATCTTCCTCGACGAAATTTGTATGGTAATAGACGTAATAATTTAAAGTTTGAAAATTTACGTCTGGAGGATTGATGTTGGCTTTCAATGGATTTGTAAGTGTTTGCTTGTGTACGAATAAGAGTAGTACTTCTGTATGAAGAAATGGTTCCGGTATACATACATCAACAAATATTTCTTATAATATAATATTTTACATAAATTTATTCAATATGATATATTATATAAATTTATTCACTAGAATTTGTTTGACAGAGGAATACTATAAATTACGACGTATGAATGATTATCAACAAATTAGAATGGTCTAAACTCATAAGTATATAAGAATGGTTGATGACTACAATAAATAATTTATTCATTTAATTAATTCAACAAAACAAGTACGATGGTTCTGGTTAATAACCAGTTTTCAAATATCAAAAATACAGTACGAAAAATCAATTCTCTCAGGTAAAATAAACCTTGGATAAAATGTATAAGCTCACGAATTCAATGGCTCACAACAAGTATGAGGATTCAACCTCTCAAGTATAGTAAGGTTCTCAAGAAGTATGTATGATTAAAGTACAAAAGTACAATAATATTATATATGATTCCATTGCAGTAACACTTCTACTTTTCAATTTTTAGTCATAAAAGCAAGGCTTATAATATTATTTAATATATTCAATACTTGGCAAACGTTCTGTGAAATGCAGTGATATCATATTCAAATTCAGTTGCGATGATATTTTAAAATATTATAAAATTTTCGAATAAATTGAATGAATAACATTTTACGGTTGGCTTTTTATCTGATGGATGATATGATTATAATTTAATTCATATTTTCAATCGAGGATTTGAATAAAGTTATTGTTATCAAGTAGGTAGAATGAAAAAGTTTTGTTAAATATAATAACATGTAACATTAAATAACAATATCTTTATACTTGTTGTTCAATCAAATGTATTGTTTTTAATATTATGATTATTTTATGGTAATTATTAAAAGTAAGTATTTTGTAATTGCCACTTAAACTTTATCGTATGTTGCTGATTGTGCACTTTGTTGACAATGAGTTATGGTTGTTGTAACCATTCACTGTGTACTTTATGTGCAACGAGTGATGGTTATTGTAACCCTTCACTGTGTACTTTATTCACAACGAGTGATGGTTGTTGTGATTATTTAAACGACTGACGGTTATTATATTCTTTCACTTTGCACTAAACACTGTATTTCACTATATACCGGGCGGGCCGGAAAAGTCACTTTACCATTTTAAAACTTCATTACGCACAAACTATAAAGGATAAACCTAACTAATAAACTGCAAATGAAAGAAGAGTAATTATAGTTTTTAGTGAAAAATTTCTTTCGAATGACTTCCGTCATTATTTAAGCACATATGAACATTAGCTGTCCTGTGATTTGTCATCACTCTTCTCAGCATATCAGATGGAAAGATGATAATTTCTTAGAAATATTCCGTTTTTATTTCATCAAGCATGTCTGTATTATTTACAAATACCTTTTCAATTGAATATTCCTAAAATATGTGGAGTAGTTATATCCATTTATCGAGGTGGCAAAGAAATGCTGCCGAAGCTTAATTTAGTCGATCTGGATATCCTGCTCTTAAAAGTGTCCTGGTGTCAACTGAATTTTGTAAGGATACAATTTTAGATTGTGTTTTAATATGCACCTTAGTGACGTGCGAGAAAATCGCAATTACGCACTCATCTTTTTTCGTGAATGCTGAGTAGTCTTCTGTAATACTACGTGAGATTCACACGCTAAATAACTTCTTCAGTCCGAGATGATTTAGTTGTTCCAATTCGATTCAATATCAGCATATTTTCTCGTTCGTCTGAATTTTTCCAACAGGGCAAGACTACAGGTCTTTGATTAACTCTAGTTAAAAAAGTTCATATAACATCTAACTAAAACAAATGATCCATTTTAGTTGAAAATAATAGTCAACCTTTGTGTGGCTCTTTTTCCATATTGAAATGAGCCCTTTTTAGAGGTTTATGATTTCGATCAATAAGATGTAGATTTGAAATATCTGAAATCTGAAAGTCATATATTGATTTTGTTTCATACCTACTGAAATTTTAAGTATTCTACTTTCATATACTGTTTACCAAAGATTTGTATCTTTTTCAGTTTGAGCGCTCTCAAATTTCAAAATGGTAAAGTGACTTTTGCATGCTAATTTTATCATAAATTAATAATTATCCTTAGGCGTATACCAATGGGTGTGTATATTATCTAATGAAGGTTTTTGAGAAGAAAAACATCAAAAAGTCACTTTGAACTGATTTTATAACAGTTTTAGTGAAGACTGGGGCGCGCGGACCAGTTACTAGGTCACTGAGCAAATTTTCAGTGGCTAGGTTACTAGGGTGAAGCAATAGATCTATGGGAAACTAGTTTATGAGAATTAAGGTTTTAGTAAATGAGAAGAGTAAAATTATTGTAGTACTATATTAGATTGTTAGGATTGTGATAGAAAATATGTAGGAGAAACTGATAGAATGTTAGGAAAGAGGATTAAAGAACATAAATCTTATGTACTTGAAAGAGTAAAATAGTCATAGATATATTAGCATAGTAGAGATACAGGCATACTTTAAATTTTGATAATTTTAGGATATTGTAACAATGTTAGAATAATTTTAGTAGGAGAAAATTATAATCGTATTATATGTACGGGTAAGATAACATTTGAAGTAGAGCATATGAAGTTCCCTAGTGAATAGTTCCTATAGTAAATAAGATAGTTAAAATTTGGAATTAAAATTGAGATGTTAAAAAAATAAAAGGTTGGGATATGTGTCATTATTACGATTAGCAAGATTATAAGTCGCTTGTTCTCAATAAATGTTACCTCTGAAGACGGAAACCACGAATGATTCTGAAGGCCTGCGAAATTTATACTACTTCTTGTCGAGTTCTACATCCTCCTTAATATTAAATCGAGTAATTTTTCTTTTTTGACCGTAAAATCATTCTTTGATATTGTGAAGCTCAAATTTTCATGACCATTTTAATACTGTTTCAATTATTAAACGCATCATTATGCAAACGGCGCAAAGTTGACATTTTTTTGTCACTGTTCAAAAATCTTAGAGCTGATATTCCCTGGACATTTCATTGTTTTTTTTTCACACTAACCACTTTTCTACCTTTAAATCACAGCAATGAAACACTGAAATTTGTCAAAGCATCTCACTGAATTAGTGTGCAGTGGGAACAGCTTCTAGTATTACAGATCAACATAATCAGACCTTAATTGGACAGTATGAGCAACTTATTTGCACTGTGAATTAGTAAAAGTACCTGGTTAATTATTGAATATTTTCTCATTATTTAATGTATGATACAAAAAAGTGAATCATATTCATTATAACTTTTAAGTAAGAATACTAATTTATTGATATATTTGGTTTATAATTTTTTTCCAAACTAAATCATTCGAAACAATCTCAAAACCAATATTAAAATAAAGTAAGTCAATAGTAATATAAGAATATTTTCCTGAATAAACTCAGCTGTCTCTATATCATATCTTAAATTTGACTGCCGTAAAAAATATTATTAGGTCTATTCAAAAGAGATTATCAGAGATATTTCATCATCCAACGTCATATATCTAAATAAGTTCGTTTGAATTTCACATAGTATAAATATGAGAATGAAGAGGTAATATTAAGGTCTTCTATGGAAAAGAAACCATAATCTAAAAGAATTTATTACACAAATGGAGTTTTTCGCACTCCAGAGTATATTAATATATTAAAGATTATTCATAAATATATAGTAATTAGTCTATAAAATTCAATTGTTGACCTGAGGAAAACTCTAAGGTGGGAAATAAAAGGCTATCTTGCATCTGTTTTTCCTGTATCATTCATTATTTCTTCTTGGATTTTTCTTTTTGCGATACATCTATACCTTATGTTCTTCAGTGTCCTTTCCTTGACTCATATGAGGTCTGTGAGCAGGCAATGTGATAACAACTCAACTATTTATCCGGTCAGCCTAAATTAGGTATTTGGGGGGAGGAATTTTGTCGGAGAGTTTTTCTTCTTTTGATCCACAATTCCATGGGCTTCTTCCAAATGTTTTCTTCTGGTCGCAAATAAATGGGGTCAGATTTTTAAAGTATTTTGGATCGACTAACGATTTATCCAAGAGGTTTTGCTCATCAAGCTTACCGTGAGACTAGTATTGGATTAATACTTAAGAAACCATGCTTTTAGCAATAGAATGACAATAACCGAATAACTTTAACCTATAATAATTACTCTCAAGCAAATTCAGAATAAATTAATAACTTACGATACTTCAATGTCATCGCGTATCAGGGAATATTACAATAATTATTGAATTAAAAAATTTGTTGTGTGAGTCATAGAAAATAAACCCTCAGATTGGGAAATTACTCAGGAATATCTAGACTCTGAAATATCGAGGTTCAGGAATATCTAGACTCTTTAATATCTAGACTCTAAAATATCTAGACTCATGAATATCTATACTCATGAATAACTAGAATCAGGAATAATTAGTCTCAAGAATATCTCGACTCAGGATTATTTTGACTCAGGAATATCTAGACTCAGGAATATCTAGACTCAGGAATATCTAGACTCAGAAATATCTAGTCTCAGGAATACCTAGACTCAGGAATATCTAGACTCAGGAATATATAGACGCAGGATTATGTAGACTCAGAAATATCCAGACTCAGGAATATCTAGAGACAGGAATATCTAGACTCAGGAATATTTACACTCAGGAATACCTACACTCAGGAATAACTACACTCAGGAATAACTACACTCAGGAATATCTACATTTATGAATATCTAGACTCAGGAATATCTAAACTCAGGTTATTTAGCTGGTCAGATCCAATTCAAGGATCCAAATAATTGAAGCAACTACTTTAATGAAAGATATTACAAGTACTAACATCTAGATCAATAAATTTAAATTTTTGAATAAGTATTAAACTCCATTAATCTTCCAAGACAACATGAAGATATTGCTAGGCTTTTTTATTCAAAATAAAACAAGTAAATCTTAGAAACAAAGATGAGTTTGTTGGTAAAAGATCCTAAAAAACAATAAGCACATCCTACCTCAGAAATAGAGCTTTCGTCTCAATTAATATTTAGTTCATGCATTCAATTAACTCTAAGAGGACCGCAAATACGAACTTCTTCGAAGGACCGTGCGGGTTATTTAAACCCGCACTGTCGAAAAATGTTATTAGGACTTAATTATACGATGAATGATGGACTTATCTGCTGTACATGACTGTTTCATTAATAAATAACAGTATATTCAGATGTTTTTACTTGATTTTTATAGTTAATAATAGTTATAAAATTGTTTATAGTTAGTTTATATTTTATTAGTGCATGTGAAATATAGTAGACCAAACAAAAATATTGAAGCCGAATATTATCGTTATATATTAAATATTATAGACGATTATCATCCGAACATAATTGTTTTTATTTGTAGTATGTAGCGATATAAAAACAACCTCAGATAACCATACTGACTAACATTTATCTCAAATAATTTTAGTACATGATGAACATTTCACACAGGCAGGAGGATATTTGCATCTCCTTCTAGTTTAGTTCCAGTACTTTCAAGTGTAGATCACTGAATTGTTCATAAGTCTTTCAGTTGTTGAAGGCACAACGTGAAAATTAGATTTCTCCTCCTCATATCCATTTCACCCGGAAATTTACTATATATAGTAGTATCTGTAACCTCTCAGTAAAGCACATTTTGTATATCTGGATTACATTTATACCTTTGCAATCGTATATGACAAATTTAGTAACTAGATCATAATCTAATCTGCAGGGGGCCAACGACGTGATGAATCCTTTATTAACTTCTTTCTTACCACTTGATAAACAATATCTACTCCAAACATAGTTGGTTACAGTATTTGTTCTACAGTTTCTGAAATATTTTAGGACTGATAATGATTTCTCTTTGTGTCAATAACTGCCTCTTCCAAATAAGGAAACCCATTTTCCAAATATTTAGTCATCAAAATCACAAGTAATCTGAATATTGTTACAGAATTACTTGGTTCACCAGCCATGTATTGAGTGAACTGATAACGCGAATTTGTTGAAAAAAGAGATGCTCATCAAAAATTAGGAAACTCTTGCCCTATGATTCGTCCGGCACTAGGGCATTTCCCCGCCGTACTATTCCCCGCTGGACTTTTTTCCGTCAGGACTTTCCCCCGCCGGTCTTTTCACCAACTGGACTCTTTCCCGCCTGACTTCTCCCCGCCAAATAAAATATCAATATTTTGTGTTATTAATGTATAATTTTGATAAAACAAACAATTTATCATTAGAAGACCTATTTTATTAACAGACTTAAACAGAGATACAGTCTGTTTCTTAGCTTTTTCTCCTGATGAGTCCATATTGTTTGTTTTGACTTTAAGATTTTACCTTCGTAAGTTCCCATATAGTTCAGGGATATTACAAAGTACAAACATTATTTTAGTATGAAGGGATTAAAAGAAGTCGCAAGATACTCTAAGCGACTACAATTAATTTCGTTATTTCTACTCAATAGTTATATCATATACATATCGTGAATTTACTATTTTCTTAACCAGCTATCATAAAAAATAGCGATATATTTACAACTGGTTCAAATTTATGTTTTTTTTTCAAAAAACACTAATAAAATTAATTGTATTTTATTAATTTAACAAATAATATATTAACTATGCAAATGTTGACTATAGATTTATATCACAATAAATATTGGCCTCTTTTAATAGTTTTGATTTTCCAATATGCAGATATAATATTCATACATTTGAAAACTTACAATAGTTTAACCATGAGTATAAAAATACATACGTTAGATAGAGTGCAGAAATCCCTAAATCAAGATTTTTCAAGTACATAGTCACGTTTGAGTACGATTAAGATATAATGTGGTACATTTTCTATATAATCTCAAATGAAAACTAATTATCGAAGGAGTAAATAATACAAAACGGTTTAAGGAGTTGTTAGCAAAAATAATCTGAATCATGATACTGTTTTATTGTTGGTAAAAGAATACAACTATTGTTTCAAAAAACAATGAAGCATGTTGTGAGCTTTACATAATGTGGTCCATAATTGAGGACTTCTGCTGTACCTAAATTATATAAATTTTCATTTTCTATTCAATGTTTCAGTATTCACAACTTTATATATTCGTAGAAGTAAATTTGATCTGATCACTGGTAATAGGAACGCGTTACTGATATTTCTTAAATTGGATAATTATTACCTACATAGGTAATAATGTAAAAAAAATGTATGAGACAACAATTAAATAAATAACATTCGTGTTATCAACATTCAAGGATCCATAGAGATTGTATGAATAACCAAATACTCATAGAAACTTTTAGCATAAACTAACATTTTTCTCGAGTTAGTAATCATACAGTACAACAACAATAATATTGTGTCACACGTGTGAAATAATCTTTGTCACTAAGCGTTATCAAAAATAATTATGGTTGTTTGACCCTTAAAACAGAGTGATAACAATTTTAAAATGTTTAGACTTTAAATCATTGAAGGGGAGAAGTCCGGCGGGGAAAGGTCCGGCGGGAAAAGATCCGGCTGGGAATAGTCTGGCGGGGAATAGTCTAGGCGGGGAATAGTCTGGCAGGGAATAATCTGTTTCCCGAATCGTCCATAGTTGTCGCAATAAAAAACAATATATTTTCTTCATTTGTGAGCTTTCATGGCAACATGTTTACTGGTTTGGTCGCTAAAACAGTACTCAAATGAGTGTGCATGTGCTAAACTATTATCACACAGGTATTGTGCAAAACTGTTTAGACTTGTCAATTCATGATTTCAATTTGGCAGCACCCAAGTTTACGTTAATATGACATTTTATGAGAGCGGGTTACAATAAGCCGCTGGGCTTTGGAGGTAAATGTAAAAATAATTCTTTAATCAATTTAGGAAAAAAATCTAATTTCTCATAAATATTTACCTCGAATATTCATGAGAAGTTAGTAAATTTCATACATATTGGTGCACTAACTTAGAAATGGTAACATGTCAAAAATAATTTGCGGGTTAAAATGACACTCCGGTCCACCATGTATTGAATAGTTACAATAATAAGTTTGTGTATTCCATTAGTATTCACAATAATAACATTTTATTAATATTCACAATGATAATATTCCATTAATAGTCACAATATTATTTTTATCTTAAAATTTACACTAATTATATTACATAGATAGTTAAATTTTAACACACCGTTCACTGCCTCCAGAGTCGCGAAATCTGCCCCTTAATTAATCGACTGAGAGAGAACATGAGATGCCTCAAACCAGTAGGTGGTACTTCGTCCAGTCAAATTAGGCATCATAAACATTCATATAATGTCCACAGTATTCATTGTAAGCAATTGGTTTTTACACATCTCACTATATTTTCTAAAATCACTGTTCATTTAAGCAATCATTGAACTGTCTTCTGAAATGGAAAGTTCTACATTAGTTATATTATATTTTATAAATGCTAAAATGTACAATAATCACACCACCCTTCATTTTTCCTTTATGTTCTCCCAGGTTTCATACTGTGGCCATTAATAACAAGCTGTTACCACAATATGCCGCCTACTTAGTGGTACACTGACCTTCGTTAATCACAGTGGATGGTGCAAATGGTGTACAATATGAATGTAATAGCATAAACAATAATTAGACATGCTATATCCGATTATCCATCTACTAAGTAACCAGCACTCACTATAAATCAGTGTAACATGAAATCCATCAAGCAAATTCTGTGTTCAAGTCCCAGCGCTCTAATGATATTTATCAAACTGTTCAACAAACAGAAGTTTTGTTATTTAGATATAAAGTTATTAATAGTATTGTATTTGAATTTACGCCAGAAAATTCTAAACTAAATAATTAATTATATGAACGAAATAATAATATCATATAATAATATAGGTTTGTAAGTAAGTAATATCAAGAAGTTATTTAAACTGTGTTCTATTAACATATATGTTGCATAAATACCTATCACTGATTTTACTTTATCTTATAGTTAATACTATAGGAGTTCATTTGATTAAAAGAAAAACTCTAGACTTTAGTCAGGAGTCTCAATTCGTTTGAAAAATGTTTAACAAACACCGCAGTCTCACATTCTCATCATATGTATAAATTCAAACCAACTTTAGTGCACTGAACTGAATCTCCATTTTCCTTAGTCCAGAGTCATTAATTATTTAGTTCTATCAACTCAAACATTTATCCGGACAGCCTAAATTAAGTATTTGGGAGAGGAATTTTAAGGGGTGAGTTTTTGTCCTTCGATAGAGAATTCTATGGCTTCTTTTTGATATTCGAGAGCGAATCTTTAAATTTTTTTTCCTGTTTTCCTTATTTGAAATAACAGATTAAGACATTCTCTTCAATCCAAATCTCCAAGTGAAATTTTAAATAATATTTAACAACTTCCTAATTATGACTTAATAACGAATACTGAAATTAGACTTACATGTCAAGGAGTTTACATGCCTTTTTAATACAGTCACTTTAACGTAATTCTCAGAGACTATTGACTGTAGCTAAGTTATTACAGCTCTTATTGCTGTAGTTAGCCATTGCATCAGGTTCTATAACCTTCTAATGCGGTTTTTCTGCTATTGGGAATATGGAACAAAGGACTGATTTTCTGTGTCAACACTTTGCAAATGGCAGATATAGATATTGATGTTAATGGTAATTGTCTATTGAATCAATTAGTCACAATTATTGTCCTATTCATTAATTATTTACATTAATTAATTTTGAATAACTAGTAATAAATCTAATCGAATATTGTAAATCAAAACAACAAAATATATGAAGCCGTTAAAATCTGTATTTAAAATATTTTGAAAATCTTTAATCAAACTAATAAAATATATTGTTAAGAGCATAATATAATCTATAACCATTTTCTTATTTAAACCATCTCTTCCTTTTCCTCCTCTATTTGTGTGGTCCATTTGATATCGGATTTTCAACTTTTAATCATAGTGTAGCTTTTCTGCATTCATGAGCATTCATTATGTAGTGTGGAGCACTTTTTCCTTTGGCTTCTTCATCAAAATTCTTTATTTTTCTGAATGGCTTTAGTGATTGTAGTCTCAGGTCTGCTCACAACACCAGTTATTTAATTCAGTTCCTAATAAATATTTCCATGTCAGAATAGAAGAGTAATTCAGCCTGTTAACGTCCCTCAGACTCTAGAATGTAGTGTCTATTATCTCTACCTCTTTTCTGGAGAAAATCTCAGAAGATCTCGAATGACAATTCCTGCAATTTTGGTAAATTTCTCTGTAAATAAACTCAGTATTACAAGCTTAAAGGAAGCAATTAACTTTCGAAGTATATCAAGGTTTTCTTTGTTTCTTCCTCCGAATTATTGAACTTTTTTCAAATTATTTCAATTTATAATGTAACTCTATTCTAATAATTTATTGTCTCTAGTAATATTTAATTATTGATTGCCAGAAGCTTCTTATTTATCTTTTCAAAGTTATTTGTCGAGCAGTTTACTTTTCCGGTGATAAGCTGATCCAAGTCCGTTGGGCAAGAACACAAACAAAGATACGAACAAACAAAGTGTTTGTTTGTTCACTTTGTTATAGAACAGTTGCCACAACTCCCTTTCCGTTGTTTGTTTTCTTAACGCATTTTACGGTTAGAGTTATAGACTCAGTAACCTTGTGCTTTTGGAAATATTGCCTATGCAGGCACCTACTTTCAAAAAGATGTTGTCGACAGGCACGGGGTGAAGATGTGTTCATTGTCACGTGATAGATTAATGCCCACTGCCACATGATGGAGAGGTTTGAAATATGGAAATTACGTGTAGGTGATTGATAATTGTTAGAGAACGGTATAAACGGTAGAGCGCATGCCTTCGCCACCGCTGCTTATCCGTTTGCTACCAAAATCTAATAAACTGGTGACTGGATAGTGACCAATCAATTGTCCGACCAATTTCCATGCAATATGATTCAATACTTTTTGAGTTAATGAGTTATAAATGACCTGGACCTTGATCTTTGACTGGATTGCTCCCAAAATTCTAGCAGATGGTTCCTGGACATTGTTTAATCATCCCATCATGTTTCAGACAATTTGATTGACTACTTTTTGAGTTATTGAGTTATGAATGGTATTGACCTTGATCTTTGAATTTTGACCAAAGAGCTCCCAAAATCTAACAAAACCAGCTGGTCACTGTACATTGGCCGAACGTTTCACCGAATTTCAGGCAATTTAGTTTAACACTTTTTCAATTATGTGAATAACAAGAAGATAAATAATTAAATAAATTCATAAATGTCGTTTATAATATAACCTTTTTCCGAATTCTGCAGAGGTAATTATTCATGTTATTTCAATTATAGCAATACAAAGAGTCATTTCAATGTCTATTGCTTTGAACTAAAGTCCATAATTATGTTAAGGAAAGTAGTTTTGGCTTATACCGAGTAACTTATGCTGCCTTTAACTTTATTTAGTAGTGTGTTGGACAGCTTTGAAATATATAGGTTCTGAAATGTTCCAAGTACTTGTCCTACTTTAAATCCCTATCAAACGAAATTCAGAGTGACATTAGTTTTTATATTTCAAACCAGAGCACCTTTGTTTGTTGAATATCAAAAATTATTATATGTATTTTATTATTTTTCTAAATTTTATTTTAATATTTTGCAGCAGTTTTCCATTTTTGTATTGGATTTTATTCCAAAACGTTACATTATAATTCTTTATCCTAGATGGAATATTTTAATTATATCCAAGACTATCTTCAAATTCCATTTTTTATTAAGAGAGTTATAAAATTCGTTTACTGTTCATTCCGTAACGAATAACTATTATAATTTTTTTTTTCTTCGAATTTAAATGAAAAATAAAGAGCGAGAATCTAATTGGTGAAACGTTGATTGGCATTACTCTTATCTTGTTGAGAGTATGAAAATAAAATGACTACTAATCCACTATGATACATTCATTCACATTACTTAGTTTGTAAAAAAATATTTGATTGACTACAGTATATTTAGGCTTACATGCAGTCAACGTGTTTATGAATCACGTTCCTCTTACAGAGTCTATTACAATTCTTTTTATCTTGTCACCTGTAAGCATTTTAAAATGAAGTTGCATGGTTTTAATGATTGAGCTACTCAAAAAAACCTCTTCTTACAAACTGAACCATCATATCTTTTATTTTTTCCTAATCTGTCCTCTAACAACTTATGACTCTTTCTATTTAATAACTTCAACAAAATAACTAATGGTAACTAACAAACATGTTCCCTCTTTCTTTTCCTCATGAACTGATGTATCTGCTTTAGCTGCGTAATGAATTTATCGTAAGCCATAGAGATGGACCATCTCTCTGATATTATACAGTACCTAAAAGAAACTCCAGTAAAACTAATTTTAACAACTTATGAGAAGCCTAAGATCTAAAATAGAATTAATGACTTGATTTAGATTTGATTAGGTCTCCGTAGACTGGAATTGCAGCTTTGTAAAAGATCCTATCTTCTTATATTACATATGTAGCTCTTCAATTCACAAGTTTAGTAAATTTTCTACTACACTCAAATTATCATTTGTATAATCGTATTCATTGGAGTAAATATTATTAAAGTTATTTATGTTAATTTTCGAAGAGTATAAAAATATATCTTTTAATTGTGCAGATTACAGGGTTTCTCATGTTTCAAAGTGTATTTATTAGAGCTTTATAAATAAAGTTTATTTGTTTAAATCTTTTTTTCTGTGTATATATATAATTAATTATTTCAATATTTGAAAACATTTCAAGGAGCCCAAATAACTTCCAAAATCACAAATATGAATTGATAGTTCAATTGATGAAATAAGATTGTTAATATTGTGAAAGAACAACAACAGAAATGTTGGTAAGAATATATTTGTATGATATATTCAATATTATTCATATTAACTTTATGGGATATAAACTATTCATTGATATAACGAAGGGAATTTTTATACATTCTAATCAGAAAGAAAAACATTTAATTCGAAATTTAGAAAATTATCATTTAATTACCTGTTGTCGAACTAACCTCTACTAATATATTAACCAATACATGTTTTACACCTGGTATTGTGATTTAGAAGAATTGTGTCATACCATCAGGCACCAGTGAATGAGTTAGTGTGTAAATTCTCGACTATAATTTAGTAGAGCTTTCGATCTCTAAACCCTTTGTCATTTTTTTGGATTTATTGCCTTTCATCCTTATTGAGAATAGATATTTCTGAACCTGAATTTATTTTCTGTCGTTCTTTATTCAGTCTATGGGGGCGACTCGTTATAGCCATCTAGTTATCTTGTGAATGTATTGCATTGGAATTTGGAAAGTATAAGTTCAACTGCTTGCTTCTCCTCTTTATGCACCCCAAATAAACTATAGGGATTGTTTTTAGATTGATTTCCTCCAAAGATACTTTTCTTGAGCCTGGTTCACACAATTAGATTTATCTAAAGATAATTGGAAAAGCTCAGATGGGATGAAAACTACGTTGCAATTATATGCAACCGATTTATCTCAAGATTTGTCTAGTTCATGGTATAATAACAACACAAGATATGCTCACCCGCAAGATATCTAACCCTCACATCCGTGCGGTAGTATTTTGTGACGTCATAAAAGTCAGAAAAAAGTTTTTACCATGCTATTTCGAGGAAAATAACGTCTTAAGATATACCCTTGTGATTTATATAGATATATGACCTGCCAAATATATTAATCAATGGTGTTATTAATTATTTCCCTGAGATTATTTATTAAAGAAAACATTAATTTTGTGCAAACTAGAAAAATATTTCAATCATTCAATGTTCATTTAAATTCATTATTTCTTATCTTTAAATTTCCCGATAATTTCAATCAATGAAAATAAAAGATACTTTCAAGATGAATTTGCAAAGGAGGGTCTGCACAGAAGAAACTCTATTCCGTCTCTTTTGCAGTCATAGTTTATAGAATTATTGTACCATTGTCCAGTTTATGGTTATTCCATGGGCACAATGGCCAAGATTTCGTCAGATCACTGTTTAGACCAAGAATTAGATCAGAATCAGACGAGTGGGAGGAGCTAAATGTCAAACAAGCACATACGATCAACAAATCAACCGAACGATGTATCGTACGACGAAAATACCCATTTATACATGAGGTCTGATTGTTTCGATCCGATCTCAAGACCAAATCTTAAGATAAATCTGATCGTGTAAACCAGGCTTTACATTTAATGGAGTTTTTTAATTCAAAGTGCAGAGAAATGTATTAACCCTAGTAACCTATCCTTTGAAAGTTTGCTCAGTAACCTAGGGACTGGTCCGTGTGCGCCAGTCCTAACTAAAACGGCCATAAATTCTTAAAAAATTGACTTTTCAATATTTTTTCTGCAATGAGAGCAAACAAACATTTCAAAATACAAAGAATAGTCTGGTTATTTAATATTTCTTCCACTGATTTAATTAATGGTAATTTTTTTTGGAAACATTAAACTTAGCAGCTAAATTCAGGATTAGAAGCTTAAGCAGTAATTATCTTATAGACCGGAAGCCCAGGGGGGTCGGCCTAGCTGAAAAATTTAGCGATTTTAAATAGTATCACAGTATCTCGCACCAATTGCCGACCTAGGATCTGTACGTCTGCCGGGTCTCATCAGGTGAGTGCGGTCATATGCGGGATTTTAATGGTAGTCTAAACTAAGCTAGATTATCTGAAAAGGTTACCACTTGAAACTAATTGCAAAATGTCCAGCATAACCCCATGGATCACTAAATGTTACTGCCAGACGTTTTCAGTGGTGGGTTGCCCCCGCCAGACGCCCGAAATGACAACCCCAAAAATAAACTAGATTAGATGAAAAGTTTACCAATTGAAACTAATTGCAAAATCTTCAGCATAACCCCATGGATCATTAAATGTTACTGCCAGTCGTTTTCAGTGGTGGGTTGCCTCCGCCAGACGCCCAAAATGACTACCACAAAACTAAGCTAGATTAGCTGAAAAGGTTACCACTTGAAACTAATTGCTTACTACTAGGTATATACAAAATCTATAGGTAGGTAACCTATACACAATTCATTTTTTTTAATTAAATGAGTTATCAAAATAATTCTTTTGAAGTACTAATTAGTTACTATTTATTTTTTAATAAAATTAACTTTTTAATTTCAGAGATGATATAGAAGAGCTTTGTTAAATTATGACTAGGTTCTCTGAAATTAAAAAAGTATATTTTTTCCCAAAAAATAATAGTACCTTATAACTTATTAGTATATACTATATAGGCTAGGAAGAGTTATTCTGATAACACTTTAAAAATATTAAATTGTCTAAAGAATTTGAGGGTGCAGTTCATAGTAACACTTTGATTTACGTTAATTTTTATCCAAACACATAAATAGCATGACGCCATGGAGATTTAGTCTACTATTTATTATTAAATACAGTAATCCTTTTTCTTTGAACAGTAACATAAATTTTAATGATAAAAATTATTATTCATTCAATAATATGGTTTACACAGATGGCTTGATAAATGTTACATTATTACATGAGATTATGCTGGACATTTTTCAATTAGTGTCAAGTGGGTGCGTATATATCGAAACAACAGAATGGACCAAAGCGGACCGGAACAGACCAAAATGGACCGGAACGGACAAAAACGGAACGAAACGAAGTCAAATATGGATGTTAGAGTACTGCTTGCATCCTTTTTAATGTTCATGGAGGTTATATAATCCAAAAGAATACTTGAATTAGTATATAAAGAGGTTAATAAAGAAAATCGTACTTATTACAAAAAGCGTTATATGTCTAGTCTTACCCGTTAGTTTTTATCTATCTCTTCCCATCCGTTAGTTCTTGTCTGTCTATTCCTATCTGTTAATTATTATCTGCTTAACGGATAAGAATAGACAGATAAGAATTAACGGAAAGGAATAGATAGATAAGAATAGACAGATAAGAATTAACGGATAAGAATAGATAGATAAGAATTAACGGATGGGAATAGATAGATATGAATTAACGGATAATAATAGACAGATAGGAATAGATAGATAGATAAAAATAGAAAGAAATGGAATAGATAGACAGATAAGAATTAACGGATAGGAATAGACAAATAGAATAGACAGGCACAACCAGTACACGTATCATGCAATGGGAAAGACTATCAGTATGTTGTTCCTAAAACCCCGGAATCTTGTATAGTAATGTAATAAACAAACAAATAAACATCTTTATTGATAAAATATTGTCCTTTTACATAATAACTCACAGTCGGACAGGCTGTGAGCTATCCCAAAAAAAAAGTAAAAATATACAAAACAATATTAGAAATCAAGCCCATATATAAGTATTCAAAGAATACTTTTCGGGCAACATAAAGTTAAATGAACATCACACTACATTCAAGGTTACAAATACAAGACAAAAATAATTAAAGGAAAGGAAAATAAAAGATAAGTAGTACACAGGGGTAGTAACTATCACACACTAACAAGATTGTATATTAGGAATATTGGGAAATTAAATAATGTTTGTATTTTGATTTAAATATTGAGAGTGATCTAGCTTTACGGATATCTGACGGTATGCTATTCCAAATAGTCGGACCATTAAAAGTGATTGAGCGCTGAGTAACAGAGAGACGTTGAAATTGTGGTACTATATAATCTACTGATCGAGTGAAATATAGATTGCTAGATGTTGAAAAACTAGGATTTGAACCATTTAAATCTTTAAACATATATTGCCCCACCAAGAATTTATGAATATCAGTTATTTTTAAGATTTTGGTTCTATAGAACAAGGGAGTTGAATGCTGCAAAAAGCAACTATGTGTAATAATTCGAACTATTTTCTTCTGTAAGAGAAGCAGTCTATCGAGGTGTGAAGAAAAAGTTGAACCCCAAACAATATTGCAATAAATCAAATACGGATATACAAAAGAATAATATAAGTTGATAAGATTTTGTTCAGGTAAGATATCTTTAAGACTATAAAAAATACCAACTGTTTTTGAAATTTTCTGGGCTATGGAATCAATGTGCGAGTCAAACCTCATTCCATGGTCAACCCTCACACCGAGGAAATCACCCGTGTCATGAAATCGAACATCACAATTATTCACAGTAATAGATAGGTCTATAGGGCCCCTACTTAAAGTAGTAAAATGCATAGCAAAGGTCTTTGACACATTGAGCGTGAGCCTATTGGCTCGACACCACTCCCCCACCTTGACCAACCCCTCCTCAAATTTAGAAATAAGACGCGAGAAACACTCATTCGATCCGAGAAGAGTCGTATCATCAGCAAATAGGATACTGGTGAAGTCAGAGCAAACATTAGGTAAATCATTAACATAAGTCATAAATAACAAAGGTCCCAAGATAGAACCCTGGGGAATCCCAATATTGGACAGACTCTCCTCGGACCTACAAGCACCGATACGAACAACACTAGAGCGATTAGAGAGGTAACTTCTAAACCAGTTAAGGGGAAGACCGCGCACACCATAGAGAAAAAGTTTGCTACACAAGATATCAATATTAACAGTGTCAAAGGCCTTTGTTAAATCAATGAAAACCCCTATAGTATGCACTTTAGAATTCAAAGAATTATAAATAAAGTCACACAAAAGCAATAAGGCGTCAACGGTAGATCTACCTTTTTGAAAACCAAATTGTTACGGAGAAATAACAGAGTTTTTATTAAAGTAAGATGTCAAACGATTGTACATGCATCGCTCAATTACCTTACTAAACACAGGGAGCAAGGATATTGGACGATAATTAGATCTATCACCTGGGTTGTCCTTCTTCAATAAAGGAATAATTTCAGCACATTTATAAATAGAAGGAAAAATACCAGTAGAGAAAGACTCATTGACAATAATAGATAGAGGATGAGATATATATTCATGAACAAGGAACAATATTTTAACTGGAGCAACATATAAGTTTGATTTAGTTCTTTTTAATTTAAGAAAAACCTCAGAGACCTCAGTTGGAGTTACAGGAGAAACAAAAAATGATGATTGAGAGTTTCGAGTAACTAAGCTTATCGGGTCAGTATGAGTGAAAGGAATGTTACTATCTAGTCTATGTGCTAAGTTGGAGAAGAAGTCAATAAAAGTATTAGCCATAGCAGCATCCTCCACGACCTCTCTACCGTTCACAACCAGCATGTCAACTCCACTGTTATTGTAGTTTTTACCTAACACTTTTTTAATATTTCTCCATGTTTGACCTAGATTTTGGCTGCAGTTATTAAAAACTCTCCTCTGATAGTTCACCTTGGCAGTACGGATCAAGTTTGTTAGTATATTTTTAAATGACTTATTTTGTCGATCACTCACTAAACCTAGCTTGTATAATTTAAAATACTTGGCTTTTAGCTTAATAAGATTCGAAATTTCTGTCGTCAACCAAGGCTTTTCTAAACGCTTCGTTGTGATTATTTTATTTCTAATAGGGAATGATTTACAGTAAGTCAAATTAACAACACTATCAAATGAACTTGCCATGTCATTAGCATCACCCTGCAGTACGTTATCCCATGCAATTCCAGCAATAGCATAATCGAATGATCACATAACAAATCGAATGATCCCTGAATGATATTTTAATCCTATTTACACTATCCTTAGAATGCAAAGGAATATTAATAAATGTTGGTAGTGTGGAAAAGTGGTCTGTTGCGTCAAACAAAAAAATACCTCCCACACAATACATATAATTATTAATCCAAATATGATCTAGCAGGGAAGGGGAGGCAGCAGAACCCTCACTTGGAAATCTAGTAGGTTTGGTAATAATTGGAATAAAACTGAGTGAATATAAACTATTGCAATAATTCTGTATGAGAGCTGAATTCGAGTTAAGGATATCAACATTGAAATCTCCAAGCAAGACGATTTTCCCGCCTCGCAATGTGACATTATTCAATAAATTCAATGTATACGATTATCTGAAATAACGCTGTTTGTAATAAGTACGATTTTCTTGATTAAGGCACGGGTGGGCCAAAAGTTACTTTACCATTTTGAAATTTGATAACGCGCAAACTAAAAAAGATACAAATCTTTAGTAAACGGCAAATGAAAGAAGAATACTTCAAGTTTTAGACGATATGAAACAAAATCATTATATGACTTTCAGATTTTAGATATTTCAAATCTACTTTTTAGTGGGGGAAATCGTAAAGATCTAAAAATGACTAAATTCAATATCGATAAAATAGCCACACAATTGTTAGCTATTATTATAAACTAAAATGGATCAGTTGTTGGAGTTGAGAGATGTTTTATGAGAAATTTTAACTTTAAATAATCTAAAACCTGTAGTTTTGCCCTGATAGAAAAAATGCAAAGGAACGAGAACATGTGCTGACAAAGATCGAATTGGAAAACCGAAGTCATATCGCAATGAAGATGTTAATCAGCGTGTCAATCTTAGTGTTACAGAAGACTACTCAACATTCACGCTAAAGAGAAGTACTCAATTGCGATTGTCTCGCACGTCACTTCGGTGCAAATTAAGACTGGATCTAAAGTTATATCATTACAAAATTCAGTTGATACTAGGAATTTTTTAAGAGCAGCATAAATATAATATAAATACTCCATATTTATTTTCTTTTACAATAATTAATTGAAAAGGTATTCGTAAATAATACAGACACGCTTGATGAACTAAAACGGAACATTTCTAAGAAATGATCATCTTTTCATCAGATATGCTGAGAAGAGTGATGCAAAACACACAGGACAGCTAAGGTTCATATGTGCTTAAATAATGATGGAAGACATTTGAAAGAAATTTTCATTAAAACTTTAAATATTCTTCTTTCATTTGCAGTTAAGTTTGTGCGTAATAAAGTACAAAAATAGTAAAATGACTTTTGGCCCACCCGGTATATTCTCCCTGAGCATTTAAAATGATGCAAACAGTACTCTAACATCCAGATTCGACTCCGTTTCGGTTCGTTCCGATGTTTCTACGAACCGGTTTCAAGTGGTAACCTTTCTAGCTAATCTAGCTTAGTTTTGGGGACGTCATTTTTGGCGTTTGACAGGGGCAATCCACCACTATAAACGTCTGGCAGTAACATTGAATAATCCATGGGGTTATGCTGGACATTTTGCAATTAGTTTCAAGTGGTAAACTTTTCAGCTAATCTAGCTTAGTTTTGAGGTCGTCATTTTGAGCATCTGGTGGGGGAAACCCACCACTGAAAACGTCTGACAGTAAAATTTAATGATCCTGGGGTTATGCTGGACATTTTGCAAATAGTTTCAAGTGGAAACCTTTTCAGCTAATCTAGCTTAGTTTTGGCTACCATTAAAACCCCGCCCATGACCGCACCTACCAGGTGAGACCCGTCAGACGTACAGATCCTAGGTCGGCCAATGGTGCCTGATACTGTGATACTATGATACAGGAGCCCCTGGGCTCCTGTTCTATTATTTCTATGTTAAAATTTGTCTTACCATGAATACTTTACTTGGTAACTCTGAAATTTGATTTTTTTTTCTATCGTTTATTTTTGTTTCCAGCTCCCACTGATATATTCATGCATTACATATCTTATCTATATTACAAAATGTCAAAATATCAGAATAACTCTGGTGGTACATATTTTTTACCACACTGATGATTGCTACAATTGGTACGCACTGGTACATAAACTGTGCCACCCTAAAAACAGCTTTCAAGTCTGATGGTACGTACTCCATACCACAATAAGGGTTACGTTTAATGCTAGGTGGTACATAAATTGTACCACCTTTAAAAAATAAGTTTATTTGCTGCTCCGGCAGCTCTAATTTTGAGCTACCAACAGGAAGTTATAGGTATTATCAAAATTCTTTGAGAACATAGAACATTTATTTCCCTGAAAGGTGTGGCACTGAAAGAGATAATTGTCACTGAACTGAGTTATGTTAAATTTGTTATCAAACTAGTAACAAACAAAAATAGTAATCAACCCATATATGCCCATTGTTGCATGAACGCAACTCCTAAATAATATGATGTAATATACCACTCACTGGAAATCATAACTTGCACACTGCACAGATTATGTTTGTACTATTCATTGTTTTCCATTAAAGATGGTAACCTTTTTGTCAACCATTTAATTATATGAGGAATTAAATGTGAAAGGAATATTTTGTAACAAATTAATAGATTTAATATTACTTCAATATTAATGTATATGCTTCTTCATTCACAATTTTGGAATATACAATTAACATTGTTATATTAAATTCTCTGGTTAAAAGAATAAATTACTTGACATTAAATTGAATCCATGAAAGTATAAGTTCACAAATGCACTACAAATCTTCCAATACAAAATTATAATATACTGCATGGCAGTTGTAGGCATGGCAGTTGTCCTCATGACAGTTGTTCATAAACCAGTTTAAATAACTTCTTGATATTACTTACTTACAAACCTATATTATTATATGATATTATTATTTCGTTCATATAATTAATTATTTAGTTTAGAATTTTCTGGCGTAAATTCAAATACAATACTATTAATAACTTTATATCTAAATAACAAAACTTCTGTTTGTTGAACAGTTTGATAAATATCATTAGAGCGCTGGGACTTGAACACAGAATTTGCTTGATGGATTTCATGTTACACTGATTTATAGTGAGTGCTGGTTACTTAGTAGATGGATAATCGGATATAGCATGTCTAATTATTGTTTATGCTATTACATTCATATTGTACACCATTTGCACCATCCACTGTGATTAACGAAGGTCAGTGTACCACTAAGTAGGCGGCATATTGTGGTAACAGCTTGTTATTAATGGCCACAGTATGAAACCTGGGAGAACATAAAGGAAAAATGAAGGGTGGTGTGATTATTGTACATTTTAGCATTTATAAAATATAATATAACTAATGTAGAACTTTCCATTTCAGAAGACAGTTCAATGATTGCTTAAATGAACAGTGATTTTAGAAAATATAGTGAGATGTGTAAAAACCAATTGCTTACAATGAATACTGTGGACATTATATGAATGTTTATGATGCCTAATTTGACTGGACGAAGTACCACCTACTGGTTTGAGGCATCTCATGTTCTCTCTCAGTCGATTAATTAAGGGGCAGATTTCGCGACTCTGGAGGCAGTGAACGGTGTGTTAAAATTTAACTATCTATGTAATATAATTAGTGTAAATTTTAAGATAAAAATAATATTGTGACTATTAATGGAATATTATCATTGTGAATATTAATAAAATGTTATTATTGTGAATACTAATGGAATACACAAACTTATTATTGTAACTATTCAATACATGGTGGACCGGAGTGTCATTTTAACCCGCAAATTATTTTTGACATGTTACCATTTCTAAGTTAGTGCACCAATATGTATGAAATTTACTAACTTCTCATGAATATTCGAGGTAAATATTTATGAGAAATTAGATTTTTTTCCTAAATTGATTAAAGAATTATTTTTACATTTACCTCCAAAGCCCAGCGGCTTATTGTAACCCGCTCTCATAAAATGTCATATTAACGTAAACTTGGGTGCTGCCAAATTGAAATCATGAATTGACAAGTCTAAACAGTTTTGCACAATACCTGTGTGATAATAGTTTAGCACATGCACACTCATTTGAGTACTGTTTTAGCGACCAAACCAGTAAACATGTTGCCATGAAAGCTCACAAATGAAGAAAATATATTGTTTTTTATTGCGACAACTATGGACGATTCGGGAAACAGATTATTCCCTGCCAGACTATTCCCCGCCTAGACTATTCCCCGCCAGACTATTCCCAGCCGGATCTTTTCCCGCCGGACCTTTCCCCGCCGGACTTCTCCCCTTCAATGATTTAAAGTCTAAACATTTTAAAATTGTTATCACTCTGTTTTAAGGGTCAAACAACCATAATTATTTTTGATAACGCTTAGTGACAAAGATTATTTCACACGTGTGACACAATATTATTGTTGTTGTACTGTATGATTACTAACTCGAGAAAAATGTTAGTTTATGCTAAAAGTTTCTATGAGTATTTGGTTATTCATACAATCTCTATGGATCCTTGAATGTTGATAACACGAATGTTATTTATTTAATTGTTGTCTCATACATTTTTTTTACATTATTACCTATGTAGGTAATAATTATCCAATTTAAGAAATATCAGTAACGCGTTCCTATTACCAGTGATCAGATCAAATTTACTTCTACGAATATATAAAGTTGTGAATACTGAAACATTGAATAGAAAATGAAAATTTATATAATTTAGGTACAGCAGAAGTCCTCAATTATGGACCACATTATGTAAAGCTCACAACATGCTTCATTGTTTTTTGAAACAATAGTTGTATTCTTTTACCAACAATAAAACAGTATCATGATTCAGATTATTTTTGCTAACAACTCCTTAAACCGTTTTGTATTATTTACTCCTTCGATAATTAGTTTTCATTTGAGATTATATAGAAAATGTACCACATTATATCTTAATCGTACTCAAACGTGACTATGTACTTGAAAAATCTTGATTTAGGGATTTCTGCACTCTATCTAACGTATGTATTTTTATACTCATGGTTAA
This sequence comes from Caprella mutica, assembly GCA_947561585.1. Taxonomy (NCBI): domain Eukaryota; kingdom Metazoa; phylum Arthropoda; class Malacostraca; order Amphipoda; family Caprellidae; genus Caprella; species Caprella mutica. Next base: position 161,329 of record CANNZV010000779.1, read on the forward strand.
ACTATTGTAAGTTTTCAAATGTATGAATATTATATCTGCATATTGGAAAATCAAAACTATTAAAAGAGGCCAATATTTATTGTGATATAAATCTATAGTCAACATTTGCATAGTTAATATATTATTTGTTAAATTAATAAAATACAATTAATTTTATTAGTGTTTTTTGAAAAAAAAACATAAATTTGAACCAGTTGTAAATATATCGCTATTTTTTATGATAGCTGGTTAAGAAAATAGTAAATTCACGATATGTATATGATATAACTATTGAGTAGAAATAACGAAATTAATTGTAGTCGCTTAGAGTATCTTGCGACTTCTTTTAATCCCTTCATACTAAAATAATGTTTGTACTTTGTAATATCCCTGAACTATATGGGAACTTACGAAGGTAAAATCTTAAAGTCAAAACAAACAATATGGACTCATCAGGAGAAAAAGCTAAGAAACAGACTGTATCTCTGTTTAAGTCTGTTAATAAAATAGGTCTTCTAATGATAAATTGTTTGTTTTATCAAAATTATACATTAATAACACAAAATATTGATATTTTATTTGGCGGGGAGAAGTCAGGCGGGAAAGAGTCCAGTTGGTGAAAAGACCGGCGGGGGAAAGTCCTGACGGAAAAAAGTCCAGCGGGGAATAGTACGGCGGGGAAATGCCCTAGTGCCGGACGAATCATAGGGCAAGAGTTTCCTAATTTTTGATGAGCATCTCTTTTTTCAACAAATTCGCGTTATCAGTTCACTCAATACATGGCTGGTGAACCAAGTAATTCTGTAACAATATTCAGATTACTTGTGATTTTGATGACTAAATATTTGGAAAATGGGTTTCCTTATTTGGAAGAGGCAGTTATTGACACAAAGAGAAATCATTATCAGTCCTAAAATATTTCAGAAACTGTAGAACAAATACTGTAACCAACTATGTTTGGAGTAGATATTGTTTATCAAGTGGTAAGAAAGAAGTTAATAAAGGATTCATCACGTCGTTGGCCCCCTGCAGATTAGATTATGATCTAGTTACTAAATTTGTCATATACGATTGCAAAGGTATAAATGTAATCCAGATATACAAAATGTGCTTTACTGAGAGGTTACAGATACTACTATATATAGTAAATTTCCGGGTGAAATGGATATGAGGAGGAGAAATCTAATTTTCACGTTGTGCCTTCAACAACTGAAAGACTTATGAACAATTCAGTGATCTACACTTGAAAGTACTGGAACTAAACTAGAAGGAGATGCAAATATCCTCCTGCCTGTGTGAAATGTTCATCATGTACTAAAATTATTTGAGATAAATGTTAGTCAGTATGGTTATCTGAGGTTGTTTTTATATCGCTACATACTACAAATAAAAACAATTATGTTCGGATGATAATCGTCTATAATATTTAATATATAACGATAATATTCGGCTTCAATATTTTTGTTTGGTCTACTATATTTCACATGCACTAATAAAATATAAACTAACTATAAACAATTTTATAACTATTATTAACTATAAAAATCAAGTAAAAACATCTGAATATACTGTTATTTATTAATGAAACAGTCATGTACAGCAGATAAGTCCATCATTCATCGTATAATTAAGTCCTAATAACATTTTTCGACAGTGCGGGTTTAAATAACCCGCACGGTCCTTCGAAGAAGTTCGTATTTGCGGTCCTCTTAGAGTTAATTGAATGCATGAACTAAATATTAATTGAGACGAAAGCTCTATTTCTGAGGTAGGATGTGCTTATTGTTTTTTAGGATCTTTTACCAACAAACTCATCTTTGTTTCTAAGATTTACTTGTTTTATTTTGAATAAAAAAGCCTAGCAATATCTTCATGTTGTCTTGGAAGATTAATGGAGTTTAATACTTATTCAAAAATTTAAATTTATTGATCTAGATGTTAGTACTTGTAATATCTTTCATTAAAGTAGTTGCTTCAATTATTTGGATCCTTGAATTGGATCTGACCAGCTAAATAACCTGAGTTTAGATATTCCTGAGTCTAGATATTCATAAATGTAGATATTCCTGAGTGTAGTTATTCCTGAGTGTAGTTATTCCTGAGTGTAGGTATTCCTGAGTGTAAATATTCCTGAGTCTAGATATTCCTGTCTCTAGATATTCCTGAGTCTGGATATTTCTGAGTCTACATAATCCTGCGTCTATATATTCCTGAGTCTAGATATTCCTGAGTCTAGGTATTCCTGAGACTAGATATTTCTGAGTCTAGATATTCCTGAGTCTAGATATTCCTGAGTCTAGATATTCCTGAGTCAAAATAATCCTGAGTCGAGATATTCTTGAGACTAATTATTCCTGATTCTAGTTATTCATGAGTATAGATATTCATGAGTCTAGATATTTTAGAGTCTAGATATTAAAGAGTCTAGATATTCCTGAACCTCGATATTTCAGAGTCTAGATATTCCTGAGTAATTTCCCAATCTGAGGGTTTATTTTCTATGACTCACACAACAAATTTTTTAATTCAATAATTATTGTAATATTCCCTGATACGCGATGACATTGAAGTATCGTAAGTTATTAATTTATTCTGAATTTGCTTGAGAGTAATTATTATAGGTTAAAGTTATTCGGTTATTGTCATTCTATTGCTAAAAGCATGGTTTCTTAAGTATTAATCCAATACTAGTCTCACGGTAAGCTTGATGAGCAAAACCTCTTGGATAAATCGTTAGTCGATCCAAAATACTTTAAAAATCTGACCCCATTTATTTGCGACCAGAAGAAAACATTTGGAAGAAGCCCATGGAATTGTGGATCAAAAGAAGAAAAACTCTCCGACAAAATTCCTCCCCCCAAATACCTAATTTAGGCTGACCGGATAAATAGTTGAGTTGTTATCACATTGCCTGCTCACAGACCTCATATGAGTCAAGGAAAGGACACTGAAGAACATAAGGTATAGATGTATCGCAAAAAGAAAAATCCAAGAAGAAATAATGAATGATACAGGAAAAACAGATGCAAGATAGCCTTTTATTTCCCACCTTAGAGTTTTCCTCAGGTCAACAATTGAATTTTATAGACTAATTACTATATATTTATGAATAATCTTTAATATATTAATATACTCTGGAGTGCGAAAAACTCCATTTGTGTAATAAATTCTTTTAGATAATGGTTTCTTTTCCATAGAAGACCTTAATATTACCTCTTCATTCTCATATTTATACTATGTGAAATTCAAACGAACTTATTTAGATATATGACGTTGGATGATGAAATATCTCTGATAATCTCTTTTGAATAGACCTAATAATATTTTTTACGGCAGTCAAATTTAAGATATGATATAGAGACAGCTGAGTTTATTCAGGAAAATATTCTTATATTACTATTGACTTACTTTATTTTAATATTGGTTTTGAGATTGTTTCGAATGATTTAGTTTGGAAAAAAATTATAAACCAAATATATCAATAAATTAGTATTCTTACTTAAAAGTTATAATGAATATGATTCACTTTTTTGTATCATACATTAAATAATGAGAAAATATTCAATAATTAACCAGGTACTTTTACTAATTCACAGTGCAAATAAGTTGCTCATACTGTCCAATTAAGGTCTGATTATGTTGATCTGTAATACTAGAAGCTGTTCCCACTGCACACTAATTCAGTGAGATGCTTTGACAAATTTCAGTGTTTCATTGCTGTGATTTAAAGGTAGAAAAGTGGTTAGTGTGAAAAAAAAACAATGAAATGTCCAGGGAATATCAGCTCTAAGATTTTTGAACAGTGACAAAAAAATGTCAACTTTGCGCCGTTTGCATAATGATGCGTTTAATAATTGAAACAGTATTAAAATGGTCATGAAAATTTGAGCTTCACAATATCAAAGAATGATTTTACGGTCAAAAAAGAAAAATTACTCGATTTAATATTAAGGAGGATGTAGAACTCGACAAGAAGTAGTATAAATTTCGCAGGCCTTCAGAATCATTCGTGGTTTCCGTCTTCAGAGGTAACATTTATTGAGAACAAGCGACTTATAATCTTGCTAATCGTAATAATGACACATATCCCAACCTTTTATTTTTTTAACATCTCAATTTTAATTCCAAATTTTAACTATCTTATTTACTATAGGAACTATTCACTAGGGAACTTCATATGCTCTACTTCAAATGTTATCTTACCCGTACATATAATACGATTATAATTTTCTCCTACTAAAATTATTCTAACATTGTTACAATATCCTAAAATTATCAAAATTTAAAGTATGCCTGTATCTCTACTATGCTAATATATCTATGACTATTTTACTCTTTCAAGTACATAAGATTTATGTTCTTTAATCCTCTTTCCTAACATTCTATCAGTTTCTCCTACATATTTTCTATCACAATCCTAACAATCTAATATAGTACTACAATAATTTTACTCTTCTCATTTACTAAAACCTTAATTCTCATAAACTAGTTTCCCATAGATCTATTGCTTCACCCTAGTAACCTAGCCACTGAAAATTTGCTCAGTGACCTAGTAACTGGTCCGCGCGCCCCAGTCTTCACTAAAACTGTTATAAAATCAGTTCAAAGTGACTTTTTGATGTTTTTCTTCTCAAAAACCTTCATTAGATAATATACACACCCATTGGTATACGCCTAAGGATAATTATTAATTTATGATAAAATTAGCATGCAAAAGTCACTTTACCATTTTGAAATTTGAGAGCGCTCAAACTGAAAAAGATACAAATCTTTGGTAAACAGTATATGAAAGTAGAATACTTAAAATTTCAGTAGGTATGAAACAAAATCAATATATGACTTTCAGATTTCAGATATTTCAAATCTACATCTTATTGATCGAAATCATAAACCTCTAAAAAGGGCTCATTTCAATATGGAAAAAGAGCCACACAAAGGTTGACTATTATTTTCAACTAAAATGGATCATTTGTTTTAGTTAGATGTTATATGAACTTTTTTAACTAGAGTTAATCAAAGACCTGTAGTCTTGCCCTGTTGGAAAAATTCAGACGAACGAGAAAATATGCTGATATTGAATCGAATTGGAACAACTAAATCATCTCGGACTGAAGAAGTTATTTAGCGTGTGAATCTCACGTAGTATTACAGAAGACTACTCAGCATTCACGAAAAAAGATGAGTGCGTAATTGCGATTTTCTCGCACGTCACTAAGGTGCATATTAAAACACAATCTAAAATTGTATCCTTACAAAATTCAGTTGACACCAGGACACTTTTAAGAGCAGGATATCCAGATCGACTAAATTAAGCTTCGGCAGCATTTCTTTGCCACCTCGATAAATGGATATAACTACTCCACATTTTTTAGGAATATTCAATTGAAAAGGTATTTGTAAATAATACAGACATGCTTGATGAAATAAAAACGGAATATTTCTAAGAAATTATCATCTTTCCATCTGATATGCTGAGAAGAGTGATGACAAATCACAGGACAGCTAATGTTCATATGTGCTTAAATAATGACGGAAGTCATTCGAAAGAAATTTTTCACTAAAAACTATAATTACTCTTCTTTCATTTGCAGTTTATTAGTTAGGTTTATCCTTTATAGTTTGTGCGTAATGAAGTTTTAAAATGGTAAAGTGACTTTTCCGGCCCGCCCGGTATATAGTGAAATACAGTGTTTAGTGCAAAGTGAAAGAATATAATAACCGTCAGTCGTTTAAATAATCACAACAACCATCACTCGTTGTGAATAAAGTACACAGTGAAGGGTTACAATAACCATCACTCGTTGCACATAAAGTACACAGTGAATGGTTACAACAACCATAACTCATTGTCAACAAAGTGCACAATCAGCAACATACGATAAAGTTTAAGTGGCAATTACAAAATACTTACTTTTAATAATTACCATAAAATAATCATAATATTAAAAACAATACATTTGATTGAACAACAAGTATAAAGATATTGTTATTTAATGTTACATGTTATTATATTTAACAAAACTTTTTCATTCTACCTACTTGATAACAATAACTTTATTCAAATCCTCGATTGAAAATATGAATTAAATTATAATCATATCATCCATCAGATAAAAAGCCAACCGTAAAATGTTATTCATTCAATTTATTCGAAAATTTTATAATATTTTAAAATATCATCGCAACTGAATTTGAATATGATATCACTGCATTTCACAGAACGTTTGCCAAGTATTGAATATATTAAATAATATTATAAGCCTTGCTTTTATGACTAAAAATTGAAAAGTAGAAGTGTTACTGCAATGGAATCATATATAATATTATTGTACTTTTGTACTTTAATCATACATACTTCTTGAGAACCTTACTATACTTGAGAGGTTGAATCCTCATACTTGTTGTGAGCCATTGAATTCGTGAGCTTATACATTTTATCCAAGGTTTATTTTACCTGAGAGAATTGATTTTTCGTACTGTATTTTTGATATTTGAAAACTGGTTATTAACCAGAACCATCGTACTTGTTTTGTTGAATTAATTAAATGAATAAATTATTTATTGTAGTCATCAACCATTCTTATATACTTATGAGTTTAGACCATTCTAATTTGTTGATAATCATTCATACGTCGTAATTTATAGTATTCCTCTGTCAAACAAATTCTAGTGAATAAATTTATATAATATATCATATTGAATAAATTTATGTAAAATATTATATTATAAGAAATATTTGTTGATGTATGTATACCGGAACCATTTCTTCATACAGAAGTACTACTCTTATTCGTACACAAGCAAACACTTACAAATCCATTGAAAGCCAACATCAATCCTCCAGACGTAAATTTTCAAACTTTAAATTATTACGTCTATTACCATACAAATTTCGTCGAGGAAGATTTCAGAGTTTCTCGGGGCATAGAGTCAAACAATTTATGTAAATTTATCTGAATGAATAAAGTAACATGAAGTTTTCTTGAAAAATATTTTTGTTAATTAAAAAGCGATAAAAAACTTTAGAATGTGTTAAAGTTCATCATACATAGAAGCTGTACTGAAATTATTCTTCGAGTAGCTTTGGATTTCTTGTTGCCTAATATTGGAAACTGTGCGTGATTTTGTCAGCCGTTTGTGGTGCTCTAATTTTCTTTTGTTCACACGTCACACTGCAGTTTTGAAGTTCCTAAATTTGTTCTGCAGTGTCTAAAACATATGCCAGAGGTCAGACTCCTTGGTGTTATTTAGAAGTTATAATTGAAAGGGAATTTCATCACAGATGTTCAAGTCAGACTATGTGTTGTCAACAACATTTTGTTTATTATGTGTCACATATATAGAAATATGTGACTTATAACAACTTTTTGAGACCCGAAAGAATATTATCTTGGAGCATAGGCCTCTCTGATGTAAATAAGAATATTCATATGAATAGCTTCCCTCTTGATATTTGTATCTAGAAAAGAGTAAACTGGTATAGAAATATTAGGTCAAAAGCAAGACAAACATCCATCATAATTCAGGATGATTTAGGTGACCAGAGACTAATATTGATAAAAAACATAGATGGAAATTGCAGTTTAAATAAATATTTAAAACATTTTAATATAAATCATCTATAACAAATAAATTTTAACGGTTACTGAAAACTGTACATAATTATTAATTATTTAATTTAATTCGATATTTTTCATACAGTTAACATATATTTAATATATATATTATAGTATTTAAAAAAAATATATAATTTAATTGAAATATAGTAATCCGGTCGTTAAATTAAATTCTTCTATCTGAATTGCAAAGAGAAGATATTTTCTACTGGCTCAGATCCCCAACTAATATAATTCAAATAAGTTGGCAATTTTATTGAAATGATATCCGATATAATGAAGGTAGGAACAAAGATTTCCTTGTCTTGTTTATTCCTCTGTTATTGCCTCTTCATTAACTAGCAACCAGTCACATTCATGAATTTTGCCCTTTCATGAATTAGAAGCCAATCCGGTTCATGTCTCTTGCTTCTTCATGAACTACCTTCAGTCACATTCATGTTTTTCAATTAATGATGACATCTGTAGAATATTATTCAGAAGTCCTTGCAACTCCAGTAAGCCAGTTGTCTCTCTAACTGATGTAAATATTTCATTTTCTCTTTTCTCAGTTTGTCAGAATAACTCACGTGATTTATGGACTTCCTTCCTCAGTAATAAATATGAAACTTAATGAGAGAAAAAGGAGATACGGAATCACAATTTTATAATCCCTGTAATACGTAAATGTACTCCTTGAAATATATCTTAGTGGTTTAGTCGCTGGAGTGCTGCTCAAAACCTTGACAATATGTCTTGTGTTCAAATTTCTGGTTTGGTTCTAAAAAAATAATTGAATAAATTTATCAAACAATTATTTGAGCGCAAATTAATCTAAACAAATTACATAAATGAAAATATTCTACTAGTTCTCTACATATCAATGGTTTTCTGATTAAATATTTGAATTCTTCTTTGATCATTTGATCGATAGAAGTATCATATTAAAATAAATATCATCGCGTAGCCCACTTTATTCAATTTTTTTCGCAGGTACTATTTACGAGGTCAATAGTCTGATCGGGTCAGACATCAGTTTACCGTGCACTGGCACTTTCTACCACACACTCAAACAATCAGGGGCTTCGAATACTCTCAGACACCGTCCTCAACACAGTTTGACTGCCTCTTACTCGAGTGGAGGACAAAGTTTTATAGTGAGAACACGAAGAGGTCACTTCTGAACTGGTGTGACGGAGAGACACATACTAGTACTGTGGTACAAGGATGGGGTCAGTACTCCAATTTACAGGTCAGAATGCTACTTTCTTATTGTAAGAGAATTGGTAATTTTTAGGAAATAAAAATAACAGCATTCTGCTTCAAAACTGTTTGATAAATGAATTATAGCATATTCCATTTTTTATTACTGTAAACTTCTTTCAGAGTTGTTTCCACTAATTAATGGTAATTCATGAATATCTGACTCATTACCTTCGCAGAATGTGGGAAGGTTATATTATCATTGACGGTATTTATTTATTTATTTATTTATTTATTTATATATTTATCATTTTGTTATTCGCATAACTGAAAAAGTTTTCGACCAAATTGCCTGAAATTTGGTTGAACGATTGGTAAATGTCCAGTAACCTGCTGATAGAATTTGAGGAGTGATCTGGTCGAAGGTCAAGGTCACTGTCATTCATAATTCAAGAAGTATTGAACCATATTGCATGAAACTTGGTGGGGCGATCGGTCAATATACAGGAACCATTTTGTTATATTTTAGGAACAATCAGGTCAAAGGTCAAAGATCAATGTCAAGCCTATTTATAACCCAATAACTCAAAAAGTATTCAACCAAATTGTCTGAAGTTAGATGGGACGATTGGACAATGTCCAGGAACCATTTTGTAGAATTATAGGAGCGATCCGGTCAATGGTCAAGGTCAAGGTCATTTATAACTCAATAACTCAAAAAAGTATTGAACCATATTGCATGAAACTTGGTGGGACGATTGGTCACTATCCAGTCACCAGTTTATTAGATTTTGATAGCAAACTGATAAGCGACGGCGAAGGTATGCGCTCTACTGAGCAAACATAGTTTAGTTTCATTTGTTTATAAAATTAAAACTAATAAAGAAAGAATTTTGAAACAAATTTCATTAAAAAGAATACATCTTGGAAATTTGTTTACATCAGATTTTCAGACGAAAGCCGAGCTTATTTGAATGATATATTCGTTCAGCTCCTGTAAATTAGAAGTTTATAAAATGAATAGTGAATTTCCAATACTAACAAATTTAGGCATGAGACACAATTTATCGGTTTATATAGATCGTTAATTTCAAAATTCTGAAGTATCTCCTGACCACCCACTTCATCTGATTCATCACCAAATAATTTTTTCCTGTAGTTGTCTCTTAAGAAAACATGTATATTTCACAAGTCCAAATAACTCAAAGGAACTAAAAAAGGGTATCTTTCTAATTAGCTCAAGTCTCGTCTGAAATCCTTACGAAGGTTTGCATGAAACTGTAGAAAGAACACTTTTCTTTTGAGAAAAGTGTGGCAATCATTTAAAAGATAAGAATTCAAAACCAAAACTCCATTATACACAGAGAAAAAAGTTTACTCATATTTAATGGGTCAACAATTTATGCTTTGAATCAATTTATTACGTGAGTTGGTTTGACTATATTCATGTTTTCCTGTGTGTCAAAACAACTATGACGTGTGTGTCACCAAACATAGTTAATTCCAATCATTTTATGGATTGAATCAACTTACTATGAGAGTTGGAGTTACATTTTGGGAGTTTGAACATATGTTAAAACAACTAGGATATAGTGTGTTGAAGTAACTCATAAAGATTGTCAATTCAATGTATCTGGTGTATGAATTAACTTACTATGAGAGTTGACGCTACTTTTTTGAGTTTAGGTGCGAGTTAAATCAACTATGACATAGTGTGTTATAGTAACCCACAAAGACTGTTAATCTTATTTATCTGGGGTATAAATTAACTTACTATGAGAGTTAGTGCTACTTTTTTTTCAAGTTTATGTGTGAGTTCAATCAAATGAGTAAGTGGCAACTTATGCTTTCCTCAAAGCTAATTTATTCGCATAACACTTTTAGTTCAAATCTTGTTTTAAGTGTGTTACGTGTTCAATGTGAACGCTCCTCAATACCATTTTAGTTTAAGTGCAAACAATAGCGTTATATGCATTAAATATTATTATCGCTGCCGATCGATTATTAATTATTTCCATTAATAAATTGATAAATGTCTGCCTAAATTTTCTAAAATATTGGTGATTGATAGTTTGATGGCTTTATATAGGTAGTTATTTGAAGAGCTGATTATCAGTACATAACTTTTATAATAATAAATTTTGATTACTGCCCAAACTGATATCCATACTAGTTTTCCTAAATTATTATATGTTAACTTATTTAAGCATCATACCTACCTAGCTGTTTTTTTTTCAGTGTCAATACCTTCTACATGGGGTACGGTCAAGAGCCCCCCCGGTCAAGAGCCCTCCCGGTCATGAGCCCCCCCGGTCAAGAGCCCTCCCGGTCATGACCCCCCGGTCATGAGCTCCCCCGGTCACGAGCCCCCCTCCCTGTTTTTTTAATCCTTATTTACCTAGTTAAACAAATGAAGAATTACTTAGATAGAAATAACTGAGAGTTACTAATGTAGTTTGTTGTATCCGCTAGTTTGTTGTACTGCACACTTCATGATTGTTTAATGATCTGGCAGGGGGGTTCGGGGGCGGCATGCCCCCCGATATACATATATTTTATGTCTATTCAGTAATGAACTACAAAAGTGTCAATAAGGATCAAATAGTATAGGTAAATAAGGATTTAAAAACAGGGGGGCTCATGACCGGGAGGGCTCATGACCGGGGGGGCTCTTGACCGGGGGGGCTCTTGACCGGGGGGGGGGCTTATGACCTAGGGGGGCTCATGACTGGGGGGGTTCATGTCCGGGGGGGTTCATGACCGGGGGGGGGGGGGCTTATGACCTACACCCCTTCTACATAGGCTAGGCAGTTACTGCGCTGTCCTCAGAATAGGGTAAGTTCCAAATTATCAGGCGATTTCAAATTTTCGGACACGTATGAAATATAGTATATAGCTACCTAATAGCTAATTCAAATAAAAGTTAATTTAACATAGTTTTTCTTACGCGACCGAAAATGTGGAGCCGTCCGATATTTCGGAACTTATCCTAGTATCTTAAGTAAAGTGGTCTGATAATCTATATATTTTAAAACTAGTTGGTGTACCTATAGGTGGGGTTACACAGCCTTATTCGGTTCTTTAATTTCTAATTGTGACCCTATTAAGAGAGTCTCAAAATCATTCTGAAATTAGTTTAGCTATATACTGAATTGTTGAACATCATAATTTAAGCTCAATTTATGATAGGTTCTATTCATATTTCACGAGTGCCTTGAAGTCATGATGGTTATTAACGTTTCTGAGATAAGAGACCGCAGTTAGTTAAAGTGCCGTAATTTACCTACTTGACCCTAGTTTTCTATGACTGGGAGATATTTATTATTCTGATATTTTGACATTTTGTAATATAGATAAGATATGTAATGCATGAATATATCAGTGGGAGCTGGAAACAAAAATAAACGATAGAAAAAAAAATCAAATTTCAGAGTTACCAAGTAAAGTATTCATGGTAAGACAAATTTTAACATAGAAATAATAGAACAGGAGCCCAGGGGCTCCTGTATCATAGTATCACAGTATCAGGCACCATTGGCCGACCTAGGATCTGTACGTCTGACGGGTCTCACCTGGTAGGTGCGGTCATGGGCGGGGTTTTAATGGTAGCCAAAACTAAGCTAGATTAGCTGAAAAGGTTTCCACTTGAAACTATTTGCAAAATGTCCAGCATAACCCCAGGATCATTAAATTTTACTGTCAGACGTTTTCAGTGGTGGGTTTCCCCCACCAGATGCTCAAAATGACGACCTCAAAACTAAGCTAGATTAGCTGAAAAGTTTACCACTTGAAACTAATTGCAAAATGTCCAGCATAACCCCATGGATTATTCAATGTTACTGCCAGACGTTTATAGTGGTGGATTGCCCCTGTCAAACGCCAAAAATGACGTCCCCAAAACTAAGCTAGATTAGCTAGAAAGGTTACCACTTGAAACCGGTTCGTAGAAACATCGGAACGAACCGAAACGGAGTCGAATCTGGATGTTAGAGTACTGTTTGCATCATTTTAAATGCTCAGGGAGAATATACCGGGTGGGCCAAAAGTCATTTTACTATTTTTGTACTTTATTACGCACAAACTTAACTGCAAATGAAAGAAGAATATTTAAAGTTTTAATGAAAATTTCTTTCAAATGTCTTCCATCATTATTTAAGCACATATGAACCTTAGCTGTCCTGTGTGTTTTGCATCACTCTTCTCAGCATATCTGATGAAAAGATGATCATTTCTTAGAAATGTTCCGTTTTAGTTCATCAAGCGTGTCTGTATTATTTACGAATACCTTTTCAATTAATTATTGTAAAAGAAAATAAATATGGAGTATTTATATTATATTTATGCTGCTCTTAAAAAATTCCTAGTATCAACTGAATTTTGTAATGATATAACTTTAGATCCAGTCTTAATTTGCACCGAAGTGACGTGCGAGACAATCGCAATTGAGTACTTCTCTTTAGCGTGAATGTTGAGTAGTCTTCTGTAACACTAAGATTGACACGCTGATTAACATCTTCATTGCGATATGACTTCGGTTTTCCAATTCGATCTTTGTCAGCACATGTTCTCGTTCCTTTGCATTTTTTCTATCAGGGCAAAACTACAGGTTTTAGATTATTTAAAGTTAAAATTTCTCATAAAACATCTCTCAACTCCAACAACTGATCCATTTTAGTTTATAATAATAGCTAACAATTGTGTGGCTATTTTATCGATATTGAATTTAGTCATTTTTAGATCTTTACGATTTCCCCCACTAAAAAGTAGATTTGAAATATCTAAAATCTGAAAGTCATATAATGATTTTGTTTCATATCGTCTAAAACTTGAAGTATTCTTCTTTCATTTGCCGTTTACTAAAGATTTGTATCTTTTTTAGTTTGCGCGTTATCAAATTTCAAAATGGTAAAGTAACTTTTGGCCCACCCGTGCCTTAATCAAGAAAATCGTACTTATTACAAACAGCGTTATTTCAGATAATCGTATACATTGAATTTATTGAATAATGTCACATTGCGAGGCGGGAAAATCGTCTTGCTTGGAGATTTCAATGTTGATATCCTTAACTCGAATTCAGCTCTCATACAGAATTATTGCAATAGTTTATATTCACTCAGTTTTATTCCAATTATTACCAAACCTACTAGATTTCCAAGTGAGGGTTCTGCTGCCTCCCCTTCCCTGCTAGATCATATTTGGATTAATAATTATATGTATTGTGTGGGAGGTATTTTTTTGTTTGACGCAACAGACCACTTTTCCACACTACCAACATTTATTAATATTCCTTTGCATTCTAAGGATAGTGTAAATAGGATTAAAATATCATTCAGGGATCATTCGATTTGTTATGTGATCATTCGATTATGCTATTGCTGGAATTGCATGGGATAACGTACTGCAGGGTGATGCTAATGACATGGCAAGTTCATTTGATAGTGTTGTTAATTTGACTTACTGTAAATCATTCCCTATTAGAAATAAAATAATCACAACGAAGCGTTTAGAAAAGCCTTGGTTGACGACAGAAATTTCGAATCTTATTAAGCTAAAAGCCAAGTATTTTAAATTATACAAGCTAGGTTTAGTGAGTGATCGACAAAATAAGTCATTTAAAAATATACTAACAAACTTGATCCGTACTGCCAAGGTGAACTATCAGAGGAGAGTTTTTAATAACTGCAGCCAAAATCTAGGTCAAACATGGAGAAATATTAAAAAAGTGTTAGGTAAAAACTACAATAACAGTGGAGTTGACATGCTGGTTGTGAACGGTAGAGAGGTCGTGGAGGATGCTGCTATGGCTAATACTTTTATTGACTTCTTCTCCAACTTAGCACATAGACTAGATAGTAACATTCCTTTCACTCATACTGACCCGATAAGCTTAGTTACTCGAAACTCTCAATCATCATTTTTTGTTTCTCCTGTAACTCCAACTGAGGTCTCTGAGGTTTTTCTTAAATTAAAAAGAACTAAATCAAACTTATATGTTGCTCCAGTTAAAATATTGTTCCTTGTTCATGAATATATATCTCATCCTCTATCTATTATTGTCAATGAGTCTTTCTCTACTGGTATTTTTCCTTCTATTTATAAATGTGCTGAAATTATTCCTTTATTGAAGAAGGACAACCCAGGTGATAGATCTAATTATCGTCCAATATCCTTGCTCCCTGTGTTTAGTAAGGTAATTGAGCGATGCATGTACAATCGTTTGACATCTTACTTTAATAAAAACTCTGTTATTTCTCCGTAACAATTTGGTTTTCAAAAAGGTAGATCTACCGTTGACGCCTTATTGCTTTTGTGTGACTTTATTTATAATTCTTTGAATTCTAAAGTGCATACTATAGGGGTTTTCATTGATTTAACAAAGGCCTTTGACACTGTTAATATTGATATCTTGTGTAGCAAACTTTTTCTCTAT
Organism: Caprella mutica; assembly: GCA_947561585.1. Taxonomy (NCBI): domain Eukaryota; kingdom Metazoa; phylum Arthropoda; class Malacostraca; order Amphipoda; family Caprellidae; genus Caprella; species Caprella mutica. The sequence goes on from CANNZV010000779.1 coordinate 176,536, forward strand.
GGTGTGCGCGGTCTTCCCCTTAACTGGTTTAGAAGTTACCTCTCTAATCGCTCTAGTGTTGTTCGTATCGGTGCTTGTAGGTCCGAGGAGAGTCTGTCCAATATTGGGATTCCCCAGGGTTCTATCTTGGGACCTTTGTTATTTATGACTTATGTTAATGATTTACCTAATGTTTGCTCTGACTTCACCAGTATCCTATTTGCTGATGATACGACTCTTCTCGGATCGAATGAGTGTTTCTCGCGTCTTATTTCTAAATTTGAGGAGGGGTTGGTCAAGGTGGGGGAGTGGTGTCGAGCCAATAGGCTCACGCTCAATGTGTCAAAGACCTTTGCTATGCATTTTACTACTTTAAGTAGGGGCCCTATAGACCTATCTATTACTGTGAATAATTGTGATGTTCGATTTCATGACACGGGTGATTTCCTCGGTGTGAGGGTTGACCATGGAATGAGGTTTGACTCGCACATTGATTCCATAGCCCAGAAAATTTCAAAAACAGTTGGTATTTTTTATAGTCTTAAAGATATCTTACCTGAACAAAATCTTATCAACTTATATTATTCTTTTGTATATCCGTATTTGATTTATTGCAATATTGTTTGGGGTTCAACTTTTTCTTCACACCTCGATAGACTGCTTCTCTTACAGAAGAAAATAGTTCGAATTATTACACATAGTTGCTTTTTGCAGCATTCAACTCCCTTGTTCTATAGAACCAAAATCTTAAAAATAACTGATATTCATAAATTCTTGGTGGGGCAATATATGTTTAAAGATTTAAATGGTTCAAATCCTAGTTTTTCAACATCTAGCAATCTATATTTCACTCGATCAGTAGATTATATAGTACCACAATTTCAACGTCTCTCTGTTACTCAGCGCTCAATCACTTTTAATGGTCCGACTATTTGGAATAGCATACCGTCAGATATCCGTAAAGCTAGATCACTCTCAATATTTAAATCAAAATACAAACATTATTTAATTTCCCAATATTCCTAATATACAATCTTGTTAGTGTGTGATAGTTACTACCCCTGTGTACTACTTATCTTTTATTTTCCTTTCCTTTAATTATTTTTGTCTTGTATTTGTAACCTTGAATGTAGTGTGATGTTCATTTAACTTTATGTTGCCCGAAAAGTATTCTTTGAATACTTATATATGGGCTTGATTTCTAATATTGTTTTGTATATTTTTACTTTTTTTTTGGGATAGCTCACAGCCTGTCCGACTGTGAGTTATTATGTAAAAGGACAATATTTTATCAATAAAGATGTTTATTTGTTTGTTTATTACATTACTATACAAGATTCCGGGGTTTTAGGAACAACATACTGATAGTCTTTCCCATTGCATGATACGTGTACTGGTTGTGCCTGTCTATTCTATTTGTCTATTCCTATCCGTTAATTCTTATCTGTCTATCTATTCCATTTCTTTCTATTTTTATCTATCTATCTATTCCTATCTGTCTATTATTATCCGTTAATTCATATCTATCTATTCCCATCCGTTAATTCTTATCTATCTATTCTTATCCGTTAATTCTTATCTGTCTATTCTTATCTATCTATTCCTTTCCGTTAATTCTTATCTGTCTATTCTTATCCGTTAAGCAGATAATAATTAACAGATAGGAATAGACAGACAAGAACTAACGGATGGGAAGAGATAGATAAAAACTAACGGGTAAGACTAGACATATAACGCTTTTTGTAATAAGTACGATTTTCTTTATTAACCTCTTTATATACTAATTCAAGTATTCTTTTGGATTATATAACCTCCATGAACATTAAAAAGGATGCAAGCAGTACTCTAACATCCATATTTGACTTCGTTTCGTTCCGTTTTTGTCCGTTCCGGTCCATTTTGGTCTGTTCCGGTCCGCTTTGGTCCATTCTGTTGTTTCGATATATACGCACCCACTTGACACTAATTGAAAAATGTCCAGCATAATCTCATGTAATAATGTAACATTTATCAAGCCATCTGTGTAAACCATATTATTGAATGAATAATAATTTTTATCATTAAAATTTATGTTACTGTTCAAAGAAAAAGGATTACTGTATTTAATAATAAATAGTAGACTAAATCTCCATGGCGTCATGCTATTTATGTGTTTGGATAAAAATTAACGTAAATCAAAGTGTTACTATGAACTGCACCCTCAAATTCTTTAGACAATTTAATATTTTTAAAGTGTTATCAGAATAACTCTTCCTAGCCTATATAGTATATACTAATAAGTTATAAGGTACTATTATTTTTTGGGAAAAAATATACTTTTTTAATTTCAGAGAACCTAGTCATAATTTAACAAAGCTCTTCTATATCATCTCTGAAATTAAAAAGTTAATTTTATTAAAAAATAAATAGTAACTAATTAGTACTTCAAAAGAATTATTTTGATAACTCATTTAATTAAAAAAAATGAATTGTGTATAGGTTACCTACCTATAGATTTTGTATATACCTAGTAGTAAGCAATTAGTTTCAAGTGGTAACCTTTTCAGCTAATCTAGCTTAGTTTTGTGGTAGTCATTTTGGGCGTCTGGCGGAGGCAACCCACCACTGAAAACGACTGGCAGTAACATTTAATGATCCATGGGGTTATGCTGAAGATTTTGCAATTAGTTTCAATTGGTAAACTTTTCATCTAATCTAGTTTATTTTTGGGGTTGTCATTTCGGGCGTCTGGCGGGGGCAACCCACCACTGAAAACGTCTGGCAGTAACATTTAGTGATCCATGGGGTTATGCTGGACATTTTGCAATTAGTTTCAAGTGGTAACCTTTTCAGATAATCTAGCTTAGTTTAGACTACCATTAAAATCCCGCATATGACCGCACTCACCTGATGAGACCCGGCAGACGTACAGATCCTAGGTCGGCAATTGGTGCGAGATACTGTGATACTATTTAAAATCGCTAAATTTTTCAGCTAGGCCGACCCCCCTGGGCTTCCGGTCTATAAGATAATTACTGCTTAAGCTTCTAATCCTGAATTTAGCTGCTAAGTTTAATGTTTCCAAAAAAAATTACCATTAATTAAATCAGTGGAAGAAATATTAAATAACCAGACTATTCTTTGTATTTTGAAATGTTTGTTTGCTCTCATTGCAGAAAAAATATTGAAAAGTCAATTTTTTAAGAATTTATGGCCGTTTTAGTTAGGACTGGCGCACACGGACCAGTCCCTAGGTTACTGAGCAAACTTTCAAAGGATAGGTTACTAGGGTTAATACATTTCTCTGCACTTTGAATTAAAAAACTCCATTAAATGTAAAGCCTGGTTTACACGATCAGATTTATCTTAAGATTTGGTCTTGAGATCGGATCGAAACAATCAGACCTCATGTATAAATGGGTATTTTCGTCGTACGATACATCGTTCGGTTGATTTGTTGATCGTATGTGCTTGTTTGACATTTAGCTCCTCCCACTCGTCTGATTCTGATCTAATTCTTGGTCTAAACAGTGATCTGACGAAATCTTGGCCATTGTGCCCATGGAATAACCATAAACTGGACAATGGTACAATAATTCTATAAACTATGACTGCAAAAGAGACGGAATAGAGTTTCTTCTGTGCAGACCCTCCTTTGCAAATTCATCTTGAAAGTATCTTTTATTTTCATTGATTGAAATTATCGGGAAATTTAAAGATAAGAAATAATGAATTTAAATGAACATTGAATGATTGAAATATTTTTCTAGTTTGCACAAAATTAATGTTTTCTTTAATAAATAATCTCAGGGAAATAATTAATAACACCATTGATTAATATATTTGGCAGGTCATATATCTATATAAATCACAAGGGTATATCTTAAGACGTTATTTTCCTCGAAATAGCATGGTAAAAACTTTTTTCTGACTTTTATGACGTCACAAAATACTACCGCACGGATGTGAGGGTTAGATATCTTGCGGGTGAGCATATCTTGTGTTGTTATTATACCATGAACTAGACAAATCTTGAGATAAATCGGTTGCATATAATTGCAACGTAGTTTTCATCCCATCTGAGCTTTTCCAATTATCTTTAGATAAATCTAATTGTGTGAACCAGGCTCAAGAAAAGTATCTTTGGAGGAAATCAATCTAAAAACAATCCCTATAGTTTATTTGGGGTGCATAAAGAGGAGAAGCAAGCAGTTGAACTTATACTTTCCAAATTCCAATGCAATACATTCACAAGATAACTAGATGGCTATAACGAGTCGCCCCCATAGACTGAATAAAGAACGACAGAAAATAAATTCAGGTTCAGAAATATCTATTCTCAATAAGGATGAAAGGCAATAAATCCAAAAAAATGACAAAGGGTTTAGAGATCGAAAGCTCTACTAAATTATAGTCGAGAATTTACACACTAACTCATTCACTGGTGCCTGATGGTATGACACAATTCTTCTAAATCACAATACCAGGTGTAAAACATGTATTGGTTAATATATTAGTAGAGGTTAGTTCGACAACAGGTAATTAAATGATAATTTTCTAAATTTCGAATTAAATGTTTTTCTTTCTGATTAGAATGTATAAAAATTCCCTTCGTTATATCAATGAATAGTTTATATCCCATAAAGTTAATATGAATAATATTGAATATATCATACAAATATATTCTTACCAACATTTCTGTTGTTGTTCTTTCACAATATTAACAATCTTATTTCATCAATTGAACTATCAATTCATATTTGTGATTTTGGAAGTTATTTGGGCTCCTTGAAATGTTTTCAAATATTGAAATAATTAATTATATATATACACAGAAAAAAAGATTTAAACAAATAAACTTTATTTATAAAGCTCTAATAAATACACTTTGAAACATGAGAAACCCTGTAATCTGCACAATTAAAAGATATATTTTTATACTCTTCGAAAATTAACATAAATAACTTTAATAATATTTACTCCAATGAATACGATTATACAAATGATAATTTGAGTGTAGTAGAAAATTTACTAAACTTGTGAATTGAAGAGCTACATATGTAATATAAGAAGATAGGATCTTTTACAAAGCTGCAATTCCAGTCTACGGAGACCTAATCAAATCTAAATCAAGTCATTAATTCTATTTTAGATCTTAGGCTTCTCATAAGTTGTTAAAATTAGTTTTACTGGAGTTTCTTTTAGGTACTGTATAATATCAGAGAGATGGTCCATCTCTATGGCTTACGATAAATTCATTACGCAGCTAAAGCAGATACATCAGTTCATGAGGAAAAGAAAGAGGGAACATGTTTGTTAGTTACCATTAGTTATTTTGTTGAAGTTATTAAATAGAAAGAGTCATAAGTTGTTAGAGGACAGATTAGGAAAAAATAAAAGATATGATGGTTCAGTTTGTAAGAAGAGGTTTTTTTGAGTAGCTCAATCATTAAAACCATGCAACTTCATTTTAAAATGCTTACAGGTGACAAGATAAAAAGAATTGTAATAGACTCTGTAAGAGGAACGTGATTCATAAACACGTTGACTGCATGTAAGCCTAAATATACTGTAGTCAATCAAATATTTTTTTACAAACTAAGTAATGTGAATGAATGTATCATAGTGGATTAGTAGTCATTTTATTTTCATACTCTCAACAAGATAAGAGTAATGCCAATCAACGTTTCACCAATTAGATTCTCGCTCTTTATTTTTCATTTAAATTCGAAGAAAAAAAAAATTATAATAGTTATTCGTTACGGAATGAACAGTAAACGAATTTTATAACTCTCTTAATAAAAAATGGAATTTGAAGATAGTCTTGGATATAATTAAAATATTCCATCTAGGATAAAGAATTATAATGTAACGTTTTGGAATAAAATCCAATACAAAAATGGAAAACTGCTGCAAAATATTAAAATAAAATTTAGAAAAATAATAAAATACATATAATAATTTTTGATATTCAACAAACAAAGGTGCTCTGGTTTGAAATATAAAAACTAATGTCACTCTGAATTTCGTTTGATAGGGATTTAAAGTAGGACAAGTACTTGGAACATTTCAGAACCTATATATTTCAAAGCTGTCCAACACACTACTAAATAAAGTTAAAGGCAGCATAAGTTACTCGGTATAAGCCAAAACTACTTTCCTTAACATAATTATGGACTTTAGTTCAAAGCAATAGACATTGAAATGACTCTTTGTATTGCTATAATTGAAATAACATGAATAATTACCTCTGCAGAATTCGGAAAAAGGTTATATTATAAACGACATTTATGAATTTATTTAATTATTTATCTTCTTGTTATTCACATAATTGAAAAAGTGTTAAACTAAATTGCCTGAAATTCGGTGAAACGTTCGGCCAATGTACAGTGACCAGCTGGTTTTGTTAGATTTTGGGAGCTCTTTGGTCAAAATTCAAAGATCAAGGTCAATACCATTCATAACTCAATAACTCAAAAAGTAGTCAATCAAATTGTCTGAAACATGATGGGATGATTAAACAATGTCCAGGAACCATCTGCTAGAATTTTGGGAGCAATCCAGTCAAAGATCAAGGTCCAGGTCATTTATAACTCATTAACTCAAAAAGTATTGAATCATATTGCATGGAAATTGGTCGGACAATTGATTGGTCACTATCCAGTCACCAGTTTATTAGATTTTGGTAGCAAACGGATAAGCAGCGGTGGCGAAGGCATGCGCTCTACCGTTTATACCGTTCTCTAACAATTATCAATCACCTACACGTAATTTCCATATTTCAAACCTCTCCATCATGTGGCAGTGGGCATTAATCTATCACGTGACAATGAACACATCTTCACCCCGTGCCTGTCGACAACATCTTTTTGAAAGTAGGTGCCTGCATAGGCAATATTTCCAAAAGCACAAGGTTACTGAGTCTATAACTCTAACCGTAAAATGCGTTAAGAAAACAAACAACGGAAAGGGAGTTGTGGCAACTGTTCTATAACAAAGTGAACAAACAAACACTTTGTTTGTTCGTATCTTTGTTTGTGTTCTTGCCCAACGGACTTGGATCAGCTTATCACCGGAAAAGTAAACTGCTCGACAAATAACTTTGAAAAGATAAATAAGAAGCTTCTGGCAATCAATAATTAAATATTACTAGAGACAATAAATTATTAGAATAGAGTTACATTATAAATTGAAATAATTTGAAAAAAGTTCAATAATTCGGAGGAAGAAACAAAGAAAACCTTGATATACTTCGAAAGTTAATTGCTTCCTTTAAGCTTGTAATACTGAGTTTATTTACAGAGAAATTTACCAAAATTGCAGGAATTGTCATTCGAGATCTTCTGAGATTTTCTCCAGAAAAGAGGTAGAGATAATAGACACTACATTCTAGAGTCTGAGGGACGTTAACAGGCTGAATTACTCTTCTATTCTGACATGGAAATATTTATTAGGAACTGAATTAAATAACTGGTGTTGTGAGCAGACCTGAGACTACAATCACTAAAGCCATTCAGAAAAATAAAGAATTTTGATGAAGAAGCCAAAGGAAAAAGTGCTCCACACTACATAATGAATGCTCATGAATGCAGAAAAGCTACACTATGATTAAAAGTTGAAAATCCGATATCAAATGGACCACACAAATAGAGGAGGAAAAGGAAGAGATGGTTTAAATAAGAAAATGGTTATAGATTATATTATGCTCTTAACAATATATTTTATTAGTTTGATTAAAGATTTTCAAAATATTTTAAATACAGATTTTAACGGCTTCATATATTTTGTTGTTTTGATTTACAATATTCGATTAGATTTATTACTAGTTATTCAAAATTAATTAATGTAAATAATTAATGAATAGGACAATAATTGTGACTAATTGATTCAATAGACAATTACCATTAACATCAATATCTATATCTGCCATTTGCAAAGTGTTGACACAGAAAATCAGTCCTTTGTTCCATATTCCCAATAGCAGAAAAACCGCATTAGAAGGTTATAGAACCTGATGCAATGGCTAACTACAGCAATAAGAGCTGTAATAACTTAGCTACAGTCAATAGTCTCTGAGAATTACGTTAAAGTGACTGTATTAAAAAGGCATGTAAACTCCTTGACATGTAAGTCTAATTTCAGTATTCGTTATTAAGTCATAATTAGGAAGTTGTTAAATATTATTTAAAATTTCACTTGGAGATTTGGATTGAAGAGAATGTCTTAATCTGTTATTTCAAATAAGGAAAACAGGAAAAAAAATTTAAAGATTCGCTCTCGAATATCAAAAAGAAGCCATAGAATTCTCTATCGAAGGACAAAAACTCACCCCTTAAAATTCCTCTCCCAAATACTTAATTTAGGCTGTCCGGATAAATGTTTGAGTTGATAGAACTAAATAATTAATGACTCTGGACTAAGGAAAATGGAGATTCAGTTCAGTGCACTAAAGTTGGTTTGAATTTATACATATGATGAGAATGTGAGACTGCGGTGTTTGTTAAACATTTTTCAAACGAATTGAGACTCCTGACTAAAGTCTAGAGTTTTTCTTTTAATCAAATGAACTCCTATAGTATTAACTATAAGATAAAGTAAAATCAGTGATAGGTATTTATGCAACATATATGTTAATAGAACACAGAAAATTAAAGTTGTCATTAGTTTACATTTATTAGATTCTTATCGCCACAAAGAAAAACAAGGAGAGCATCCTTAGCATCGTAACATGCCAAATTCAGACTTATTAAGATTTAATATGTTAAGATGTCGTCATTGATTCCAATAAAGTGATCGTTTATCTAATATGGAAATAAATTATCAGGAGATGGAATTGCCGGAGCATTGATATATACTATAATTGACTGAGGAGTCCATTTATTGAAAGAGTAACATTGTCAAAATAGATCACTCCCTTATAATTTAATGTGTGAAAACGAAACTGATGACAAAGTGTAATCCGTAATTTTTTGATTTACAAAAAAATCGATTGGCAGCATTAGTTAGCTGTCTATCGGTATATAGATTATACTTTTTTCAAACCTCTAATCTGTTTGATTTGGGACGAGGATGAATAAACTTACGAGATTGTAATCCAATTGTACGCTATTCAAGAGTTTCTCCTAAGTTATTCGAATGAAGAATGACAAAATATTTTGAAATTCCATTACAGTAGGAGACGGCATCTTCGAGGAGCACAATTTCTCTTTCTCAATTATATTTTTTGCTATTGTGACGATTTGCAACATTATGTTTGCCCATTTCTTGTTCTTTCACAGAACTAGTGTCCTGAGACTTTTATATCTTACGGAAAGTGTAATTCTTTTCAGTGCAATGGGGAGATTTTCCAACCCACGCCAATTTAACTGAGTGCCTTCCGTCTGATTATAGAGTGATATTCAACATTTTTTTTCAGGTGCATTTAAATGTTTAGAAAAATGTTACCATTTTAGTACTTTCTTGCAACATGAAGATATTTTAGTTTGTGAATTTAATAATTGATATATGGAATTTTTAGATGTAATTAGGTTTTAAACATTGAACATATAATATTTAATTCAAAATCTGACGAAGGTTTCACATTGGACTCTGACATTTCTAGAATAAATATGAACTACGCTGCATAGTTAGAAGCAGGAGATATAAAGGTGAAAAATAAATAAAATTCATCATTATTGACACTTAACTAATATTGATTTTCTTTAAGATGTGAAATTAGTAAATTAATTTACGCGGAGTTCTAAAATCAACAACATGAATTTTGTGATCAATACCCGATTTACCTCGAGTTGCTACATTTAAAACAAATATACTAATCAGAATTTCATGTCCTTTGATAAAACTCTCAATAAATTTCAGGTAAAGAATTAAGGTATTTGCACGTTGATTAAATGAAAAATTCCGATCGTACCGACCGTGAAAATCAAAGAATATTCAATACTAAATTAGTAGCTTCACTCCAAAGTTTGGTATACTATATTCTGTTCAGCTCTAGGTGGAAGGTAACGACGCATTTCTTGGTTGAGTTAAATGATTGTTATATTATCGGGGTATATTTGAGTAATTAAATTATATCAGAGTTCATTAAGACGATAGAGTGCTCATTTGTAGAGTAACAATTATCCCAAAACGTAAGGATTCGGGAGATACTGAAACATCTATATACCATTAGATCATCTCAATCAAGAATGATATGACAAGACACATATCTCTCTCGTACTTAAGTTAGAACAGCAATGATTCTTAATTGGAGCTAAAGAGTGCATGGATGGTTGGCTTCTCTTCATAAATCCCACAAATCAACTAACAAACCCCTTCTAGTGTGTGAGAAGGCGTATATATTCCTAGCCACCACTCCCCGTACGCGCTACCTAGGGTCGGACGGGGTATCACTGCGCACAATCCCGCAAACTCTGTATTTACTCGAAAACTAAGGATACTAAAGAAACTCTTTTTTTTTTCGTGATGAAATGATCATGAATGAGCATGGTTTTCAAACAGTTTCGAAATAATAGCTAAATAAATAACACTTATTGGCAATTTTTTTTGCGCAACTTTTAGTGAGTGTATCGTGGTATCACTGCGCACATGAAGGGGTATTACTGCGCATTGCATAAATACAGCACTTCTTTCCCATACGTATAGTCGTATATACTTTCTGTCCCCTTTTTTAAATCCCCCGCCCCCAATATAAACCTCCTTCATTACCCATCTAAATATCTCTCTCCTCCCATCTTAATCCCCCTCTCTTCCCATATAAATCCTCCTCTCCTACCATTTTAATCACACTCTCTTCTCATCGAAATCTCCCTCTCTTCCCATCTAAATCCCCCTCTTACCCATTCATTTCTTTCTCTCCCCCATTTATTTCCCCCCCCCTCCCACATTTGAATTCTCCTCTCCCTCATCTAAACGTCAGTGTTTCCCTCTCTATATGTCCTCTCTAATCTAATTGTCCCTAACACAAATTTTACGTAACTAGTTAACTACTTATATCAAGTAATATAATACGAACATAAGTTTATTGTTAATCAATATTTAATTCAATGACCACTCACCCCCACCTAATTACCCCCTCTCCCTATCTCAATACCCCCCACATCAAGTTGAATAGATATTACGATCGTAAGTTTATTGTTAATCAAATTTATAATTATATAACACCTTAATTAATATTTATGCCTTTATTAAAAGCTTTGGATTCATTTGAAATTACATATTGGAAAACTTATTAAAACTATATCACTATCGTCTCTGTACAATATTTTGATTATGTTATTCAACTTGTAACGTAATCTCTATCGTCTATAGTCTCTATACAATAGTGAAGTAATGTCAGTCAACTGCTGAGGGTATCTCTATCGTCCAAACAATATTGTGAGATTGTTATTCAGCTGCTAGGAGTCTCACTATCATCACTTATTCCATGTTTGACAGGAGAACCATGAAGAATATCGGAAATAGATAGATATTAACTCACTTCAGTTATTGGATCATGTGGCTCATCATACTAGGAAGATTACTGCAGCTGCAATGCTGTAGGTAGATTCTAATATTGTAGCTATTCCAACAATGTAGTTATGTCTCAGGTACTATTGGAATTATGCTGTTAAGACTAAGGTATCATTTGAATAACGAAGTTAGGTACATCTATTAATTTTATTGTAATAATGTAGTTAGGCTCAGCTATAAATTCTATTGTAAAAATGTAGTTAAGTTCAGTTATTAGAATAATTTAGTAGGGTACAGCTATTGGAATAATGTAGTTAGGTACAAAAATTGGAATAATGTAGTTAGGTACAGCTATAAATTCCAATGTAATAATGTAGTTAGGTACAGTTATAAGAATAATGGAGTTAGGTACAGCTATTGGAAAAATGTAGTTAGGCACAGCAATTGGAATAATGAAGTAAGTTACAGCTGTTGGAATAATACAGATATGTAACACTATTGGAAAAGGTAGTTAGGTACAACTATGGGAATAATGTAGTTAGACAGAGATATTTGAATGAGGTTCTATTATACAAATTAATAATTAAATGCTGAATAGAATATGCTCAACCTATTTCAATAATTCAAGTAAAATAATTTATTATAGTTTGAATTACATTTTAAGAAGTGCATCATACCAAGTCACAGAAAAAAAATTTCTCTCCAATGTTCCCCCGCACCACCATTAATAGCCTAGTTTGTTATCTCGAAATTATTAGGTGCTCCATTTCCATAGAATTCCGTCAGTTATCTCAGAAATAGAGTGCTGCTGAACTGATAAGAACATGAACCGATAAAAACACCATCTGATAGGAACACGAATTGATAAGAACACGAACTGATAAGAGCATGAACTGATAAGAGCACAAACTGATTAGAACATGAACTGATAAAAACGCAAACTGATATGAACACGAACTGATAATAACACGAACTGATAAGAACACGAGCTGATAAGAGCACGAAATGATAAGAGCACGAAATGATAAGATCACGAACTGATAAGAACACCATCTGATTAGAACACCAACTGATAAGAACACAAACTGATATGAACTTGAACTGATAAGAACATGAACTGATAAGAACATGAACTGATAAGAACATGAACTGATAAGAATATGAACTGATAAGAACATGAACTGATAAAAACATGAACTGATAAGAACATGAACTGATAAGAACATGTACTGATCAGAAGAGGAAACTAAGAAGTTGAACTGATAAGAACACGAACTGATAAGAACATATATTGATAAGAACATGAACTGATAAGAGCGCGAAGAGAAAAGACAATAATTGGAGTCGGAATGAGAAAATATTCAGAAGGTTTGATTGAGGGAATAATATAAAGGAAATATCTCAAAGTGTGATTTAGGGAAAATCTGAAAGTGAGATTTAGGGAAAATCTAAAAGTTTGATTTAGGGAATATCTAAATAGTCATTGAGTAAATTTCTAAAAGTAAAAGTTTCATTGAGTAAATATTTAACAGTAAAAGTGTCATTGAAGGAATATACAAAAATATGATTGAGGGAATATATAAAAATGAGATTGAGGGAATATCTGAAAGTGTGATTGAGGGAATATTTAAAAATATCATTAAGGAAACATCTAAAAGTGTGATTCAGGTAACATCTGCAGCGTCTAATTATTGCGTAAGTAATATTGACAGAATCGAGTCAATAAATTGTGAATTATTGCATATCTTTAAATAATTTCAGAATATTTGTTATCTATTTGAAAACAGAAACTTGATGACTGAAGAAATTCATATTGTACAAACAACTCCATATTTTAAAACTAGAAGGGAAAAGAAAATGGTTTAATTTATAGAGCAGGAAATCGTAATTTTCTCAAGCTACTATCTTGTTCTTATTTCAATTTCAACGATACACTATATATAGGAGAACTAGAGAGAACTTGAAAAAGAAGCATGTAAATTGAATATATTTCATGAAAGGTTTAGTAGACTCAGCGTTGACAATATTTTATTTAAATCAAACTTTCAAATTGATATCCAATTCATCATCAGGAGAAGTACATAAATTAAAAAGAAAAACCAATGCCTAATATGATCACTTGAAGTAAATATGATACCGACCTACTATATTACAAAAATCTAATAACTTATAAATAAATTATCAATTCTAGAATAAAATAAAAATTGAAAATATTATATGCTAAATATGAAATCAATAGAAATTAAAGTAAGAACTCCTACAGATTGCAATAAAAAGCTAAAATAATGAGAGGAAAGATGAACAAAGGAGTGACACAAGAACAGACAGAAAAAACAGTCAAGTAAATGATCTGAATCTTTTTACAGTTACAACCATCCATAATTTAATTCATGATATTACACCATTTCCAATACTCTACCACTGTAAACAGAATATATTTCATTGATATGAAGAACTATGTCTCAATGTATTGAATAGGGAAATAAAAACAACATATACTTTATGCTAGTTAATTAAAAAGAAAAATAGTCAATTAAAATATTATTGGTATTGGTTCCGAAGAGTCTGACATTTGTTAAGTCTGTCATTTCTAAAGATAAGCTAATTAAAATCATTGATAATCAATGGATTGTATTTGAATCTTTATCATGAATTAATTATTCTTAAAACTCATTAATTATCTCTTTTGTGAAAGCATTGTTCAAAAATCTATTCTAAATTGGTTTATGTTACTATTTCAAAAACACTCCGCAATAACTCCTCCAAGGAGATTTAATGTAAATATATAAATGGTATACCCTCTAGTTTTTAGCTGCTAATTATATAGTCATATCCCGATTATGTTTTGTAAGTCAATATGACTAGCAAATCTCAGTCAACACCTCTGGTTATTCCAGTCAACATGACTCGATTTCAAAGTCAACACAAAATCAATGGGGTTTGTTAAACAAGAAAAAGGTACTCTGATCTCTATGGCGTTGCGAGGAGAAAATTAAGAGTTACTGAGTATATGAAGTGCTGAATCAGGTGTTCTTAACAGTGAAGAATAACTCTTCTAACGCCATATTATTGTTGTTCTTGCTCTTAACATTGAAAAAGCTCTACTAATTCCACATGATTGTCATTCCTGTTCTTAACAGCAAAGAGAAGCTCTACTAAGGCCACATGGTTGCTGTTTCTGTTTTTAACAGCGAAAAAAAGCACTTCTAATGTTACCTGGTTACTGTTCCTGTTCTTAACAGCAAAGAAAAGCTCTACTTAGGTCACATGGTTGCTGTTTCTGTTCTTAACAGAGAAGAAAAGCTCAAGTAATGTTACCTGGTTACTGTTCCTGTTCTTAACAGCAAAGAAAAGCTCTACTTAGGCCACATGGTTGCTGTATCTGTTCTTAACAGAGAAGAAAAGCTCTAGTAATGTTACCTGGTTTTTGTTCCTGTTCTTAACAGCTATGAAAGCTCTTTAATGCCAGATGATTGTTCTTCTTGTTCTGAACAACAAAGAAAAGCTCTGCAAATACCACATGATTGTTGTGCATGCTCAAAATATCCATCTATTCTCGAAATCATTTCTACATCGAAAATGCTTTGGAAATGTGAATTCCAAAGATTATTGATTGGACATGCATGAAGGTGTTACTTTCTAATAATTTTGTTTATATTGTTCACACCAACACGAAATGTAGCGCATATGGAGATTTTAAATAATACTGAGATTATCTATTTCTGATGGACTAACCGTATAATTTTGTCTTCGCTGGATAGTTCTATTTTTACTTTACATACTGTCCATACGTGGCACTTAAATATTTCATTTTTAGCTGCATAGGAAGATATGCAGATTATCACAAGCAGAATGTTTTAGAGTTTCCGTAAACTTACTGAGAATGGTAATGTCGAGGTAAATATTTGAAGTATCTCTATTTCCACTTTTGTCTTCCAAAAGAAAGTGGCACAAAGTTTAGGTTTTATTACAGAAGTTAGGAATGGAAGATGCCTGCAAGTTAGCCATCTTTCCAGCTCACTTCATTGGTTTATTGGTAAGAAAAAAAGGAAGTTAAATTCGGAAGCAAAATTATTATTGGGATTGGGAAGATTAAATTTTATGAGGACTGTCAGAATATTTTTCAAAAGAAAAAGCAGGTGAATAGTCTGGAGTAATTCAATTAGATGTATCAAGTTTGCACATCTCTATGGAATTCTGAATGAAATTTAGCAAATATATAAAAATTTAAAGTAAAAACATATAATCGATAACATAAAATATTTTAATATTATTAATTATTTATTGATATACGTATTTCTAGCACAGGAAATAGATATAACTAATTTGGATTCATACTTAGTCCAAAGTTACTTTGAATCTATTGCTGTTTTATATAATTGTTTGAATACAATACATTATGTTAAGGAATAATATTACTGTATTATACCATATAAGCATGAAAACATAATTACCTTCTCTGCATAACAATGTATGCTGTAAATTTGCAACAGCAAATGTGTATTTCCAGTTTAGTTTCAATATTTTTTTCGATTTCTCGTTTGGACATTATTTGTTTCAATTTGTACCTTCGAGAATTTTAATTTTTGGTAATATTCAGAAACTCCTCAAAGATGAAATGTAACCAACATTATGATGAGTATATTACAGAAAATACAAATTAGCATTATATGTCCCAAAAAGAGCATCATATACTATATATTTTAAAGTACTATCTTACTGATTGCACGTACCACCAAAAGACGAAACTGCAAACTCTTTTAAAATCATTTCTTCAATTGACTACTCAAATAATACATGTTACCTTATTATATTTCCCATACCTGCAATGTGTTCAAACTTCTCTTTACGTTTCGAGAGTTCCAAGAGCCGCCCTAAGGCTCCGCGCACACCAAAACCGAGATGGCAAGAGAGATTGCAAGATTGAACTGGGTAACATGGTATTACTTTCTAGTGCGCACACTTAAAGAGAGTCCGAAGAGAGATAGAAAGATTGAAAGACAGACAAAGATAGAAATCACTTCTCAGATGATTTCTCGCCAATCTATCTTCAAGTTTACCACTTCAGTGAGCTTTCAGATTTCACACGGCTAGGTGCATCAGGCACGCTCTGCTATGGAGCGGCCATTGGATATTCTTACAGCACAGGGATTTATTGCTATTGACCCTAATGAGTTTGACTGTATGAATCAACGGGAGAGTTTGACTATGTGTCAAAAAATCACATGTCTTATTTATAAACCTACGGTACTGTATTTTCATTAGTATTTATACTAAAGTAATGTGTAACAAGTTTCAAGTAAAAATATCGAACATATAAGGAGAAATAATTACATAAGTATTTAAGACATTGGCAACTGAAAGACCAGAGCTGTGATTGGGTGAGGTTTGACCCACTCACAGCTCGCGCATGTATCTGTATTTAATGAAAACGTGGTCAGATTCATGCATATTGACTAACCAAACTGTAACTCTAGGTTGCCACACATCACCAATATACAATTAATTCCATAATTTACGTGATTTACGCTGATATACACCGATTCGTAAATATTTTTAAAATTTTGAATGCAAAAATATATTTGGTATTTATGTATGAATAAAGTCAAGAAAGGCAAGTAAATTTAAATGAATGAGATTAAAGATATAAAGTAATTTAAAAAAGGTGTGCATAGAACACACACGTCAAACTCATTAGGGTTAATAAATCCAATTTAATCTGCATCAGTCTCCGTAATAGTTTTTAGAACAAAATTTATTCTGAGTTAAGCCTTCCCTACTTATTATTTTTGTAATATTATTTAAATTTTTAATTGGAATTGTAGTAATTAATATTTTAGAACTTAACGTGTTCTATAATATTTATTAATTTGTTCTTGAAGATTATTACAATAATCCATTGTATTTGTATGTGTTGTACTTTTATGTGAGCTAAGTGGTACAGTATAATTATAAGATTATTTTTTTATGCGTTTCAATATCCTTGTAAATTCGGAAATTGATTGCAATTTCATTGAATTATAATCTTATTTTCGAATGAAACGAACCAATGTTTTTGAATGGCCGTTGTGAATTTATTAATTACCACGCTATCAAATTTATGGAGAATTTAATTTAGCATACTCAGACCAATTACATGAAAAAAAGGAATGAAAAGAAATTAACACTGAAAAATGATTATTTGATCCAGCATTATACAACTCTCACCAATGTTACAGGCGAACTACTATGTTTTGGTGTGCGTGGGTACTATATTTCTTCCTTTCTATCTTTCAATCTTTCTTGCTAACTCTCTTTTAGTGTGAGCGCAGCCTAATAGTTATTTATGCTCATATATTGCCAACTTCTGAACTACAAAATAGACCAAAAAACTTTCGCCTTAGTTGCAACACTATCACAGCTTCATTGCATCTGCACACCCTCGAGAAAATAAGAAGATTCAGGTACGATTCAATATATTCTATATTCGAAGATTATTTTAAAAAATAGAAAATTTGGGTATGATTTTTGAGAATCAATACTCGATATCAGCCTATCAACTTTCGACTTGCTAACTTTCAGTCCAAATTATAAGAATGTACACTGTTTGTATTAAATGTCAGATATGTAGGTATAATCAATCTAAACGCCCGTGTTTTCTATCTTTTCCCATTTTTTACAAAATTGTTGACTTTATTTTTCGCACACAAAATGTGGAAAAAATCGATAACTTGGTCGTTGCTATAGCGGTGCACCGCTGAAGTCGGCGTTTCTATAGTGTTGACTTAATAGTAGTGAGTGGAAGCGAGGGTTGGTTTAGCGGTATTGAGCTGTGTTACCTACAATACATACCAAATCAAGCCAAAGATCGTCACCGCAATAGATCGTTGTTTCAACGCCCCACACATTCTCAGCAATCCTGTGACCGCGAGCAAAACGATAAAAATCGCCCCACAAAAGTTTGTGCAACGTTTAATCACCACCTGATCAAAGCTGTTGAAGCAACTGTTGGTACATCATTTTAAATTCTAGCGTTAGCCTTGCGGACCTTAATGTCCACGAACTTAAGTCTAATAGTATCAAATTTTGACAGAACGTTGTTGGGGCGGTGGTGAATTTTGCCGGAGCGCAAAATTAACGCTCCTCAACCCTTGTAATATTTTGTGTGAATCAAAACTTTTGGAGAGGTAGGAGTGAACAACTGAACAAACGTCAAGCGTATACGACGTTGCTTGAAAAGGGGCCAACTTCTGGTGAACGTTAACAAACGGTGATAATTTGTGTCCTCTCTTTAGGAACGCTCCTACAAAGTCCCTCCGCAGTGACCTGGCCATCAAATGATGAACTTCAACTATCAATTTATATCAAAAACCTATCGGAGTTTCTGATAGATTTCATCCAATCAGCTCCGTAATAAGAAACAGTATGCAGCTATACAAACTTTAAACTCCAAACGAGCTAACACCCACACTCGTAGAAAGACTCTATCAATGCTTGTGTTACCTTGATTGGTTTTCCCTATTGTGCGCTGTTAGAGCGTTGTCGAAATTCGGTTTATTCTCACTCTGTTCAAGGAACGCTGCAACAAAGTTTGGGCGGTGAGACCTAGGCTTAAGATCAGAGAAACTTATAATATAAACGTTTATATACTTCAGTGAATCATTTACCGCTTGAACGAAGACCAAAAATGCATTATTTGTTAAAAAAATTTAATTGAAAATTAGAACAAAGAGTTTGCAATCTTTTCTTCAGTCTCATATTCGTCTTTCGTAAATATGTTGTACATCGTAATGAAAAATTTCAAGGTATTTAAGAAGATCGTTGCCCACGGAGACATGCCGAAATTATTGAAACCTACAAATCAAATTATGATGAAAGTAAGTATGGGAAGCCTGTACACTCAGTAACAGTACAATGTTCAATATTGAAAAGCTTCATGAATTAATATTACAAAAGATAATTTTCATAATTTCTTTTTATCCCAAAGAGTGTTCAATATTTCGTAGTTCAATATAACGAATTACTTTTAAAATTTTCCCATTTTATTAACCAAATATTACTGTGACTGAACTTTGTCAGAAGAATAACACTACACTTAGGATCCATATGACATGATTTAAGTTAATACGACTTATTTAAACTTTTCAAAGATTTCCATCTCACCGAAGCATGAGAATAGCAAATTACAGCACTTTTATGAATGGAGAATAAAAAAAGAATAAAAATCATATTTTTGGAAAATTTGATGAATATTTTTATAGAATATAATGCATATTTCAGAGTATAAAAGAAAATATTTAGCGAGTATTGAGAATGTTTTTCAAGAGAATATATGTAAAACATATTTCAAAGATAATATTATCACAACCCTTGTGATAACAAAGTAACAATTCTTTATTGTGTCCGCGGCTCTAATTTTTTTATTGACTTAATTGTCTTGAAGCCCAATTGCACAGAGCTCAATTAATTATCTTTGGGCCCAATTATCTTGGGACCCATTTGCTCTGGACAAAATTGTCTGCGGGCCCAATTGTCGGGGCCTAATTGTCTTGGGTCCAATTGTCGGTGCACCACATTTACTAAAGAGGAGTCCATTATAGGTGATAATAGATAATTTATTTGATTATGGGAAAATTTGAGTGTGGGATACTTTAGGTATTACGAAATTTGCTAAGTTGAATTCTGTATAATTTTGATATATGTGATAGAAATTGGGTTAAAAAACTAGAAACTATTATTCAATGTGTAGACAACTTCGTGATAGAGAGACGGGTTACAAAAAGATAAAAAAAAGTACTACCCGTATGGTCATTGGACATATCTAATGGGTCATCAATTTATGCTTTAAATAAATGTATTCCGTGAGTTGGTTGGCCTTTAATCATGTTTCCATTTATGTTTAAACAACTATGACGCGGTGTGTCATCAAACATTAGTTAATGCACTTAATTTTATGGATTGAAAAAGTCACTTTTCTGAAAATTTATAACGTTTGTTAAAAGCATTATGAAACAGTGTATTGTAATAATTCACGCAGACAGCTAATATAATGTATCTGGTGAATAAATAACTTATTAGAAGATTTGGCCCTACTTTTTTTTTAATTTTTGGTGTGGGTCAAAACGACTACCAACGACAATTTATCTACTTTTAAAAGGTACAGGCAACTCAACACGTTGTCAGGGGCAAAATTTAACCATTCATATTAGTTAAAACAAATCTAATTTGATTTAATCAAACTAATCCTATCTCTGTGTATTTGATGGATCGGAGATCTATCAGACATAGTCAGTTTCACATCCAAATAAGGATTTCAAAAATTTTATCTTCAAAATTCTTAGAATAAATGAATATTTCAAAAGAGAGTTACCACTGGTAAACAAATGTGTTTTTTCCTCTGACATTTAAAAAAAATATTTGATTAGAAAAAACTGGGATTAATTCCCAGCACCCTATTGGAGTGCACACAACGTACAGTGGTACACGCCGATAGACTATGATGCTGCTCTTCCATTGGCTGTGACAACATGACGTTAGGATCTCTGCTAGTGTCTATACTGCTCAATCAGTTCACAGAACTTCTAGTGCTCCTAACAGTAATTTCAATTATTCCTTTTTAAAAATACCACCATTGTGATCCCCTTCGCTAACGACCCTGATATTGTTGAAACTAAATAACTACTATAATAATGAACACAACACAGAGATTGTAAAGAGTTAATTCAAAAGTAACATCGTAGAGGAGTGGTTCCCTAACTTTTTTCTCTCATTTCTCCTTGCACCATGTTCAAGCATCCCAAATTGCCCCTTAATTTGTATGAGAGAAAGAACAGGTAAATTTCACTGAGATTATTTACTTGAGGTGGGCGTTCCGAACAAATGTTCGGCTGTGTTCAGTTTAAAGGTCCGGAGTGTCTTTTATTTCGAAAATCCTAATCTCATTATCCCGTAAAAATGAACATGGCAAAATATTGGTTTTCAAGATTCAAATTCTTCGTGGCATACTGATGTGGTGAAGCCAAAGATGGCATCGGACCTCTTGACAAAATTCAGGTCCAAGGAGGGAGATGAATTTACTTCATCCATCAGGAATTCTTAGCATTTATTCGATTATTATACAGAGTGACCCTCAAAAAAGTGAACCAAAGTTTGAATTGATATAAATATAGTTCACGTACAATCTTAACCAATGACGGTGGAATGTATACATGAAAAAAATCTAATTTTCAAATTCGTTTCAACTCAATTTTTCAAAATAAATGAGCCGTAAGAAAGACTATAGTTTATCAAACTATTGAATTGAAATGGCACAATATGAGGTAGGTAAAATAAAATAATAAATGTTGCATGATTATATTGGTTCTACGCCATGGAATAATAACTACAAGGTATGGATAAGGATAAGGAAAAGTCCAAAGAGACTTCAAAAGCAACAGGAGATGTCGAAAATAGACTTGATAGGCTAGGCTCAAGAGAGCGTAAAAACTATGGCGGGAGGTTGACCGATGATAATAATAATTTAAATGTATGATGAAGTTATACATATTCTACAATTAGCATCTTGTATCTCTTATATTCTTTCTTATTGTTAGAAAAAGATTATTACACAGATAGTAAATTATTCTTTTATTATGATTGTTTTCAATTTTGTCAATTATTGATATAATTTTGTTCAAAGAAATACTATAATGTATGGTAAACTTTTCAAATACAAAATTTATATTCAAGACATTAAGTTTTATTTACCTTAGCTCACCTACCCTAGGCTAAACACACCGACATGAACTACTATTTATGATTCCAGTACATTTATGTACTATTATTACTGTATTTTTTCAGTGTCTATTCTTAAACGGAAAATACCCTAAATAAGAAATGAAAAGCTCGTAATCATAATTATTAATGAACATATATACATCACTAGATATAGACACTTACAATTCGCTGCGACGCAGAATATATGTAGTCGGTAAGAGTTTTCTTGTGATAATGCAGGTTGGGAGATGAACTCTGGTTTATATACAGTTGACGTTAGGCCTAACTTTGCGTGGACACACGGTTCTACGCCAAGGAATAATAACTACAAGGTATGGGAAAGGACCACTAAGGTTATACTTTTATGATCTACATAAATATATGACCTGTAAATCATTTTAGTCCATGGTGACATTAATGCCCTGAGACTATTTATTATAGAAATCACTAATTTTGAGCCAAAGGAAAAATAATTCAATTAATTATTGTATAATTATTAATATTTATGTTTATTAAATCTTATTTACCATGTTTCTGATTGCTTAATATTACCTAAATTAATCAAAAGAAACTATGATAAGATACTTTCAACATGAATTTGAAATACGAGTGACAATAAAAAATACCAACGTCTGTGACGTCACGAGGGCGGTCATACCTTGTAGAGTTAATATACCATGGTTCTACGCATCCTAATTCGACAAAATCTTCTTCTGGTCTATTGTTTCTTTACTGTCCAGTGTCCACAAATTTAACCGGTTACAACACTGATCTAAGTTAGATAATATTCACATCGTCATTACATCTTCAGTTACGCATAAAAGTGCTATATATGGTATACAAAATATAGGTGTTTTTTTCCAGATATTTTAAAAGTAATATGATTAGAAAAACTGTCATATCACCATATGACGGAAATTCACTATCACTATCGTAACATTGGGAACCATTTTTCTTGCCTTTCCTTCAATTATTATACTTGTCGAGTATTGGAACCTCACGTATGTGGTGTGTAGTACAAATTAAATTATGTTTGCTCGAAATGTATTCTATTAATACTTTTATATGGGTTTGATTTTGAATATTGTATTGATTTGGAATTTTCACAGCCTTTCCGACTTTGAGTGATATTGTAATTGGAAAATATTTTATCAGTAAAGATGCTTCAATGTATCAAATTTGCAACCAATTTTTATTTTTTTCATTTCTTTTGCGTTCAAACATCTGTTGCATACCAGTGACAAGGTTCCAAATTTTGTTTTCATCTATAGTAGCGCTCATCCACTGTCTTTCTTTTTCTCTCCTCTTCAAGTACCTACATTGTTCTTATAATTTTTTTCTCTTCCACATTCCTTCACAAAGTGGACCATCCTCTCTTCCTCCACTTTCACCTCCTTTCACCCGAATCCAAGCAGTTCGTTCAGCCCTAACCCAACTCATCAGGTGAAGGACTTTTGTCAATAGCCGTCTTCTACATCTGATAAAATCATACACATTCCCATCTACTTCTCTTGCAATTCGACACTCAATTTACGTTAAGTCTGCATATTCGAAGCCAAGGAAGAAATAGTGTAGAAAATAAATAAATATAAATTAATAGCTTTCTTGTTCTAAATATCTAAAAAGAAATGTTTTAGGTAATTTTCTGTAATGTTGCACTATCTGCCTTAGTTGTATGAAACGAGAGCAGTGGAACGGTAGGGAAAAGGAAGGTCTGTTGTGGGAGTATCATTATGAACCATCATCCAAAGACTTCACTCTTAACTGTCGCTAATAATAATTAATGTGCTTTAAAAAAATTTACTAACAGAAAATGGATAAATATCAATTATTAGATTAAATAAAGATATAAATGAAGGAGTAAACAAAGATTAAAAAGAAAAGAAGTAAGTGAAACCTTAAAATACAAAACAGGAATTTAAAGTTATAATAAATAAAGGAAAAATCTGTGAAACATTTCTATACCAAATATTTTGCTTTTTGATATTTTCTTCGTAGCACTTTTTGTGTTTCTTGATTGGGGAACCGAAAGAAAAAAAAAACACTCTGTTGATTTCAAGATAAAAATATATGAAAAATGAGTTAAAAACACTTCTCGTGTCACTTTATAAAATCAATATTTGAGGACAACGCTATGGTATGAAGAAAAGCTACTCTGTGAGTACAGTCTCTAATAAAAAAGTAACCTGGAATTTCTTGCTATTAATACTAAATTCATAATGAAAATATCGGTGTCCGGACAATTCGTCGCCTGGACAATTCGTCCCCGGAGAATTCGTCGCCAAAGAGTTATGATATAATTATAATTGATCGAAGTGCATTCATTTAGAGGGAGCTATTTTTTTTAAACAAAATAAGTGGTTGGTATAATGCACTTTTACCCTATAATATATTGATAATTTTCTATAATATAACAATGTTAGTTAATCATTTGTTTTCCTATACTGTCTACTTGAACATTTAAAATAGTATCTTTTAGTTTAAATTTGAACATTTTTTTATTTGCGATAATGACCAGCTCAGTAAAAAATAAATTATACTAAAAAATTTAATTCTATATATATTAGTTTTATTTATTTTTGTAATTTATAAATTATATCACTTTTATTTTCAATCGGTGACGAATTATTCGGGGATGAATTATTCGGCAACAAATTGTACGGGGATGAATTGTTCGGCGACGAATTATTGTCCTAGCACCAAAATATCATTATGGCATACATTAGAACTCCTCTATAATAAACTTCTTGAGAAGATTTAAAATATTCAATTAATTCAGCTACAAATTGCCTTGAGTTAACCCAAATGACCCACAAAAAAGTAAACCCAAATTTGAATTCGTATACTTCAATAACTATTGTAGGTACAGATTTCTTTCAAGTATCATTTTGTTAGTCGAATTTTTTTCCTAACAAAATAAAATTTCTATAAATATTTATTTATTTTTATTTATTTAATAACTATTTTATTCATGGGTTGTGAAAATGGCTGCGTTGATTAGTTCAGAAAACGGACAATGAAGTAAGTTCAAACACTAAAAATATCTTTATTAAACAAAACCCCCTTTAATAAAACAGATTTATTTTTCCATGTTTCATAAGAGTATTCATATAACTATTCATTTCATGAAATATTGACAATATTGGTAAATGTGATTAATTACAGAAAGGAAGGCACTATTAAGTTTAAATTTTAAGAGGACAAAAGGATTAAATATCTCGAAATTTTCTCCATTACTCCTAACAGAAACATTCATATTTTTTAAAATGAGTTGCTGAACAAAGTTAACCCTGTTTAGATTTAAACTTGTGACTTCCTTTTTGTACTTCATCACATTTATCCATATTTTATAAATGGAATAGTTATATGACTGGCAATAAATCTAGTTTAATAATGGAGATGTTGTGTAAGAGGTGATCCTTTACGTTGAAAAGTTTGAATTACCTAATTTTTATTCACTAATTAACCAATAGAAAACATGTGGTCCACTTTGGGGAAGAATGTGAGTGCCAGGAGTCCCAACAACACTGAAGATCTTTGGCTCAAACTCAAAGAAGAGTGTGCGAAAGTGTCACTAGATGATTGTCGCCGTCTCATTCAATCCTGTGGTAGAAGGTGTGCTGCAGTCATCGATAACAAAGGCCTTTTCACTAAATATTAATGTTAGTCTGAAAATTTTTTTGTCTATATGAAGTTATTTACATTTTTGTTCACATTGTCCCACACTTTTGGCACTGTGATTTTGAGAAAAAATTGACTCCATCATAAGTTTTTTTTATATCCAACGTATTAAGCTGAACTTTTATATCATTATTAACACTATAAGTGGCTACATTGAGTGAAAAAATTATTTAAATCCATTGGAAAATATTGCAGAAATGGTAAAAAAAACTGAATTGTCCAACATTTTTGTCCGCCAGTGTATATATGCAAAAAGTCAATGTGCATATATGCTGAACCAAAATGCATATTGGAAATATGCATTTTATGTGCAAGAAATTATTCAATATAGTGTGCATATTACATGCCCAAAGTTAATAACGGAATTTAAAATAAAGTTATTCTGTGTATTGTTATGTTTTGAATGTAATTGTACTTTGGAGGTTTGAATGGAACTTACAATAAATCGAAGGTGTAATCTCAAGTCTTTATTTTTACTGTGAAATGTTTAACGTTAGAAAACAAAATATAACAAAGCTGTTCTAAATTTAGACTTTTTGAATAGTAAGTAAATTTCAAATATACATATTCAAATTCAAACAGTGGAATTGGACTTTATTGTTAAATGGTATTTCAGGTTTCCAACAGTGAATCTCCTTCTATTATCTGCTAATGTATTTTTGTACTGGGGAAACACTCGTTCTACATCACAAAAAACAAGAGGGGGCGAATGTTTCTTTCAGCCAATTTAGTGTTCTAAAGTTCTAAACTATCCAACATTCAAATATCACATTCCGTTCATTACTTTAGTCATAACTCGAAAATCATAAACTATCTTGTTAGACCAGCGGTTTCCTTTAAATGATCCCCAACTATAAGCAGCGACACTAAGTTAATAAATGGTAAAATTAAACCATTTTGTGTTTAATTACTTAAATAAATATATACGTTTTATAAAGTTTTGATATTTTTCGAGTAGTACAACTCTCTAAAAAAATTGTTCCTTTTCATTTATTTATCAATTACTACTAGTATTTACAAAAACCAAGTGTCATATTATTTATTAATTCATTTGTAGTTTCAATATTCCACCTAAAACCTTTTTAAATTTGAATAATTAGTTTGAAAAAATATACTTGGGTCCACAGTTAAAATTGTTTTCTATGCAGAGGTTCAGAAGAAAACGGCATAGGTTAGACATTTACATGTTAAAAATTGATCAAGAAGTGCATATTTCTCGGTTAACATATATGCACACGTGCATATTATATGCTCTTGAAATATATGCAGAAGACTGCATATACGCAATATGCACAATGTCACATCCCTATTAATATCTATACATGATATCTAGTGCTTTATAATTTATTATAAAGTTGAATTGTTCAAATTTTTGGAACAAGTTATTCTAATGGCCAATTTTAACAGCAGATACAGGACACAGCATGAAATAACCGATACAGATATATTGTTGCATCTCTAACAGAAAGTTTCAAGTTAATTCAGAATCTAATTAAACTTTTGCAAAGGTTTGTGAACTGAAATTAAAACCCATATTTATTGTTAAAAACAGATTTTAGCTTTACTGATTAGTGACCATTTTTGAATAGTTGAATTTGTAGTGAGAAAAATAATTTGACAAAGTTTCATAGGGGACAGAAACGAAGAACAAAATTATATCTTAATTTTAATAGAACATAATAATGACTGAAATAACAATAACGACTGAGCTAAAAGTGTTAGAGTCTACGATTGCCTCTTCTTCTTCCACCTCTACGTCTGCTTACAGATTCTGTCACCAACGCAGCTTCGTCCCCATCGTGATCAAATGAGCCATCTTCGTTTAGAAATACAGTCCTGCTAACGCCTTTTAGGTTAGGATTGGGTGGAATATAAGGCATTTCGTCCTTAAGCTCTTCACTTTGTTGGTAATGGTTATCTGCAGCTGTGACAGACGTAGTTCCTCCGAGATAATGGGACGCTGAACACAGTGGCTTACGGGTCCGAAGAATATGCTGGTCAACCTCTTCCTTGAATTCTTCTTTGTAACCATTGTTGATATATTTACAATCGGAGAATGATACCGGCAAACAAACACGTTGAAAATTAATCTGCAAACACGTTGAAACTTCGCATATAATCTCTTTGCCCTGTTACAATAGATCTATTAGCAGTATGTTAAATTTTCACAATTCTTGTACGCTGTAATTGAAATAAATAATTAAAAAAAGAACATAGCTTTGAATTCTATTCGAATGTTTTTTTCTCAAAAAATAAATAAAAATTCTGCGTTGATTTTTTTCCATTTTGAATCTTCCTTTCAAAATTTATTCTGTCTAATTTAAATACAAATTTCCTTATAAAAATACTTTATAGAGTACAGTTTCAATTAAAAGGAGCTAATTATATTCCTCGTAAAAAATTCAAAAGATTTTGATTAAATTTTTTATATTAAAAAATAAATAAATTAATAGTGACAATACTTTAATGGTTATACTCTTATGTGCTTATAATAAAAAAATATTTAAATTTTGCAAATATTTAATTAACCGATTAAATAAATTGTATCTTGTAAGTGTTGGTTTAATAAATAATTTAAATAAATATGCACCAACATAGCTCTTTTATCAGAGGAATTCTTAGTTATGGGACAGTTTCATATTTTCGATCATGTAATAAATACAAAGAATTATCCTTTGTTATATGATTGAAAATGTGGCACTGTCCGATAACTCAGAACTTACCCTACATGTTACAACTGATTAGGAAATAGTGATGTAATGCTGTTCTATTTATTTTTTTATTTTTCGTAGAAGTGACTTGTTAAAAGTTGTAAAAAATAAAATAGAATTCAGTCACTTAAAATATAATATAGATAATTTAAATATTTAAAAGATATTAAATTTTTCAACTTGATATTTCAAATTATAAAATACATTAATTTGGTATTAAAACTGTAGTCGAGTTCAGTTATGATTAATATTAAAAATAGTAATAAAATAGTAATAAAATAAAAATAAAATAATAAAGCAATAATAATAAATAACAAATAGTCTCAAGTGAAATAAAAAACTATATACATTTAATTTATATGTAATTTGATAATGATTTAGACAGCTTTTCTCTTGAATATTTACAGGTTCAAACGAGTAATAAAAAATATTACACCACTTTCCGAACACTGTTGGTATGTACTTGTATTGGATAGCAAGTTCCTAATTATCGGACGGTTACAAATTATCGAACATATAATAACAATTATAAAGTGTGTCTATGAAAAATGTATCCACTGCCATTGAATATAGTAAGTATCTATACTAATAATTTCCCTCGTGTTTTTGTTTATTTATTTGGTGTCCGCTTTTACACGACGGGTAGTAAACATGAAGAATATAACTATGATACGCACGGGAATATATTGACTTGGTATATAAATTCCCCTGTTTTAATTCAATTTGGAATGTATTATATCTATTAAATAAATAAGACTATGGAGAGAGTTCAATTTTAATTTAATTCATTATAACCCAAGCAACCATGACACATTGTTCCAACATGGGCACTAGATGGTTAGATGAGAAGAGATGGCAGACTGAAAAGTAGCCTAGAAATTACATGGGGTTGCTGTGGTTTTCCATTCTCATGGAATGTTACAATGGAAAAAAGTTGGTTCAATGTGGCGGATCCATCCCACTGAATTGTCATATTGGCCCAACCTGATTACTGTATAACGTGCCAACACTAAATGGCTGAAACTGATTAACCAATTGGAAACATCTTGGGCCAAGATGGTTTCAACATAACAGCCCATGCTGTCACCATGTTGGCCCATTTTGCAAAAAAACATACAGAATTTTAATTTGAAGTTTACTTCTTTTAATTTGAGGCTAAAATGGTGTAGTAGTTACACGTGCAAAAGTGCATGGCATTTATTATTATATATTTTTTTTAATATTTAAGGACATTACTCATAGTGTTTGTTCATACATATTACACATCCCGTTTTCCATTACATTTCATAAGAATTAGGTACCAGTAAAGAGTAATTTACCGTCCCGTGACGTCAACAATTTGTATAAAATACTGTCATATACATTATAGATTATTATACAGGGTGTCCCAAAAAAAACGATACCCAAATTTGAAGGGTTGTAATTCAAAAACTATTAAACTTACAAAAAAATGCAAAATCACATTTTGTTTCTCAACATTTGTTTTATCTTTGTGGAAAATTTTAGATGAATCAATTCAACCGTTTTCTTTTAGCTGTATTCTTAGTGACCGATACCAAAAACCTGTTCGCGCAGTTCTGTTTAACTTCGAAATTTAGGATATTAAAACAATGACTTTCAACAGTTTATTAAAATGGTTTAGTAAAAAATCGTTATTATAACAATAAAAAGCTATTATTGAAATGTCACTGAAAAAAAATCAAACTGTTCCTCCTATCAATCGTTTCAGATGATCTGGTGGGCCAATCGTTACGATGATTAAAGGCGATAATGCCTATTGCCGAATAGCTCATTCAGTTTTCCCTCACAGCAATAGTTCTGTGCTCAGGAGCACCGTCCTGAACCCACCAGCTTCGATTAATTCTATTTCTATGTGTTTTTTGAAGTCTTTGAACGATCCTGTAATAAAATAGATCAAGGTATTCAACTCCTTTAAGTTCATTTTTAAATTAGGACAGACTAGACGGCCATTGCCACTAAGTCCCATCCGCACAGATATAATTACTCTCATGAAATTCCTACGTCAAAGTTGAAAGTAGGAAATTGGTTCTTCTAGGCATATGTACGAACGTTATGACTAATTATTTTGCCATCCAAATGAAAAGCGGTATCATCGCCAATCACAATATCGTCCACAAACCGGACATTTCTTTGCAAATAACATTGGGCAAAATTCAGCAGCAAAGGAAGATCGGAATCGAGAAGTTTGTTTCGCTCGTAAATCTTGTAAGGATGTCATTTCAAATCCGAAGATACAATTTTGTTGAAAGTAAATTTTGTAACATCTAACCACTTTTTACTGCATTGATTTGCAAATTTTCTGTAAGTTCTACTTTAACAATTCGAACTGTGAAATAAAGGATTTTTCTGAAAGTGCACACACAGGTTTTTAGTATCGGTCACTAAAAATACTGCTTAAAGGTGAAGGTTGAATTGATTCATCTTGTATTGTCTACAGAGATAGAACAAAAGTTGAGAAACAAAATGTGATTTACCAATTTTTTTTAAGTTTATTAGTTTTTAAATTATAGCCATCGAAATTTGGGTATCTTTTTTTTAGGAACACCCTTTATAAGATAGCCTTATAGATAACTACAAATTACAAACATTACAAATTATTCAAATAAATAATCACATTATGAAAAATTCAAATGGTTAGCTACATCGATCAGTTTGCTATATTGATCAGTTCAATGCTTGAAATAGAAGAATTAAAATCAACATGTAAAGGTAACAGCTGATATTTTATTCATTTAAATTAATTAATATAATTATGTAAAATAAGTTATTAATCAATTGAATATATTTTAAATATCATTTAATTCGAACATTTATTCATATTCCCATCCGTCAATATCTAATATAATAATCCTTGTGCTATTCTCTAATACTGCAAGTATTTAAAAAGATGATAAACATGAAAAATACAATGCATAATCCAAATTACAACAGTTGTGAGCACAACTCTCATTCACTACACCACTGACAGATTCGAGTTAGCTGAAAATATTTGTTATATTAATATCTATAAATGATATTTAGTGCTTTATAATTTGTTTCATAGTTGAAATTATTGTTCTAATTTTTGGAACAAGTTATTCTAATGGCCAATTTTAACAGCAGATACAGGACACAGCATGAAATAACCGATACAGATATATTGTTGCATCTCTAACAGAAAGTTTAGAGTTAATTCAGAATCTAATTAAACTTTACCAAAGGGTTGTGAACTGAAATTAAAACTTCCACATTTATTGTTAAAAACAGATTCTAGCTTTACTGATTAGTGACCATTTTTGAATAGTTGAATTTGTAGTGAGAAAAATAATTTGACAAAGTTTCATAGGGGACGAAAACTAGGAACAAATTGTATCTTAATTTTAATATAACATAATAATGACTGAAATAACAATAACGACTGAGCTAAAAATGTTAGAGTCTACGGTTGCCTCTTCTTCTTCCACCTCTACGTCTGCTTACAGATTCTGTCACCAATGCAGCTTCGTCACCATCGTGTTCAAATGAGCCATCTTTGTTTAGAAATACAGTCCTGCTAACGCCTTTTAGGTTAGGATTGGGTGGAATATAAGGCATTTCGTCCTCAAGCTCTTCACTTTGTTGGTAATGGTTATCTGCAGCTGTGACAGACGTAGTTCCTCCGAGATAATGGGACGCTGAACACAGTGGCTTACGAGTCCGAAGAATATGCTGGTCAACCTCTTCCTTAAATTCTTCTTTGTAACCATTGTTGATGTATTTACAATCGGAGAATGATGCCGGCCAAATTCCATCCCTGTTTAACTTTCTTATTTGGTCTCGTTGCAATATACGAACAATCTCTGCCTTGACTTTGTTGCCATCAGGAATTGGTTCGGTGATTACGTAGCTGCCGGGTATCATCATAACGTTGCTACGGAACATTTTGACTAGGGAAGCGATGAACTCTTCACCATTTTGTGTGACAACCTAAGAAGAAAAATTGGAGAGTTAATTTAAGAAGTGAATAACCTGACATTAGACTGGTTATTCTTATCAAGTTAGATTTAGTGATTACAATATAAAGATGAACAGAAATTGAAAGTACAGACTGGTTTATTGACTAATGCGGCTTTGATTGACACATAATGTGAATGAAATAGGGTATATACTTCCATGAATAATGAACTTCTTTATGTTCAAAGGCATATATTAATTAAAAACGAATTTATAAACTAATTAGCTGTACTCCAGAGTTTTTTTATCAGTTTTTGTATGTCTATGTTGTTTAATTAATAAATAACTGGAACATACAAAGACATTCAGTTCCTGAGGCTAAGTCTACAAGTGTAAAATACAAAATTGAGAAAACCATAAGTGAAATTATTTAAATATCCTCCTAATTTGATGACAGTATGCATATCTAATGCTATGTAGATTAATTGACAATTCATAATTACATCATTGGTTTTTCATGCATTACAATATTACTATAGAAGGATAAACTAGTTACTGAGTGAAATAGTTCTAACAATATGATGCAATCTATAGTTTTTTCTTACCTGGAATGTGTTGTTGCCGAGGGACTTGGTCATCTTGCAAATGGTCTGGTTTTCAATCGGAGGCGTGAAGTCGTACTTTGTGCTGACGAAGGCAAACTTCTTTGAAATTCTCTTGTTAGGCATTTTTGAAATCTGAAATAACATTTTGGATTAGTTTACTGATAATGAATCTCAGACAATATTTAGTTGCAACTTATGATCATAGGAAACAAATATTGAAAAATTTCTTGCTATCAAACAGTTTTTAGAAAATTGTATTATATAAATTAAAGCGAATAATGCATTTTTGATTTTAATATATGATGATATTTTTCCATCAAATACGAATATTCAAAGAAAATTTATAATTTACATATCAGGAGGTGAATTATACAGAAAATATAATTTAAAACTACAATTCACCAATTTCTACAGACAGGTTTCTAACTATTGTCTGATATTTTAATTAATTTCTAAATATATATTAATTATGTTGTATTCCATATATTTATATAGTCTTTGCATATGGACTGCGCATTTCCACGCACTTTGATAACGAGAATACGAAGTAAACAGCCATTTTATTTTACGTATGTATAGATAGATGAAAAGTAGACCTATGCGTACACCAAGTTTGGACTTTGGAAGTTCGATAGAAAAAAGTTTCTCTCGAAAAGCTGAGCGCAAACATTTTATGGGACAACCGGGTGAAGAAGTAATTACTGTTTGTTCAATGTAACACAATTATATAAATAGAAATATCTAATAAGAGATAATGTTTTGTTTATGTCCCTAAGCATTTGGAATATTTCTATTTTAATATTTTACCATTTCATATTACCGGGTTTTCTCAAATACACGTTGCTCTTCTGAATGAAATTTGGGGTAAAATTAAAAAAAAAACAAGCATGAATAAGAAGGTTCTACTGTAAAATGTAGCTGAAATATTCCTAAAGTTTAAAATAAGCAATAATCTACATATATTGTTCAAACTCACCTTATAATTGTCAAGTTTTTCGTCTTTTCAAGTAATTAACAGAGCACAAACTGTCGTGTCGAAGGTTCACACAATTATGAATGCTGAGTGTCGGAGTTTTCGACTTATATAGGGAGTGGGAGGAGCTTCGATTCATTTATCTCTAGGTTCCATCTTAAGTCTATTGTTAAGAAAAAGGTCTTTGTGTGAGATATTAAGCTGTACAATACGGTTTGGAACAATTGAACTATGCCTAAGAGTAAGCCTTAAACCTGATTTAGTATTTCCTGTTCTGCATTAACGATATTGGACACGAATTATAATGGTAATTAAATATTGTAAAGAATTGTTGAAGTTATAAAATTTGTTATCTATTTTTATATTGGTTATTATATAATAGTATTCATTATCAAAACGAATCATACATATAATAAATGAGTAGAATGTCATGTGCCTGTTAAACACTATCTCTGTTCATTTGATATTATATGAAAAATACTTAGTACATATTCTATAATTATGTAGCATATAGAATCAGTCATATTCAACATTGAAGTTCACTACAATATAGGTGAATTTATAAAGCTAATTTTATTTATATTCTGAAGAGAAATACCCGTAAAATATCACTCCAAACGTCTTTGAATTCAATCTGTATTAATACTTTTCAAATATTATAATTTACAACTTTAAAATAAGACTTTTGGAGTAGTTTTCGCCTACAGATCTTTGATAAAATTTTAATGTTGTAAACTGTTCAATTCTCAGCATCGAGAAGATTGTTATTTAATACATTGAAATTCTCAGTGACATTTTTCCGTGATAGTACTATTAACTGACCAGACAACATATCGATTTATTAATTACTTTCTGTTGTTTGTGGATAACAAAGAATTTTATATCCCATTTCAAGTAACCAGAATGTTATAGACAGGCTGTGGTAAAGCAAACCGACCTTCCTGAGGATTAATTTACCACCACATTCTTCTACTATTCATCTTCAATAGTTCTTTTCGTGAGAGCTTCGGCAGATTTCACTACCTGATAAATACACTTCATTTTTATCTTTGATGAGTTTTTCAAAGTAATCTTCATATATTTATATATGAATGAAAATCATTTTGCAACTCTCTGCGTTAAATGATCATTATGTAGTTTGTCGTACCCGCTAGTTTGTATTAATTCACACTTTATGGTTCTTGGAACTTTCAATCTCGTTATATATGATTTTATTAAAGAACAATAATAGAAAAAATTGAAATTATGGATACTAAAATGTGTAGTTTATTTATTAAAAGCGGATACCATCATTAACCGTTGTAAAATGAAACGTAACATTAGTAATTTTGACATGTTTTGACATTTATTTAACATGAGATTTGACCGGATACAACAAACTACATAACGGCTACTTAATATAAATGATGATATTAATCTATTATAAATGATAATATATACATTTAATATGAAAAATATATTTATGAAGATTACATTGAAAAATTCAACAAAGATGATAAGAAATAAATGATTAGTTTGAAACTTCCAACATAATAAAATGTTTTTTTTTACTCTACTTACCTTGACAGTTTGCGGAAGGTTATATTTTAGACAGCATTTATTTGTTATTTATTTATCATCTAGTTATTCGCATAACTCTAGAAGTTTTCGATCAAATTACTTGGAATTTTGTGGGACGATTGGTCCTTGTCCAGGAATCAATTTATTAGATTTTTGGAATGATCAGGTCAAATTTGAAGATAAAGGTTATCTATAACTCAAAAAGTATTCAACCAAATTACCCAAATTTGGTGGAACGAAAGGTATTACCCAGGAATTAATTGATTAGATTATGGGAGAGAACAGGTAAAGGTCAAGGTCATTTATAACTCAAGACAAATTATTGGATGATTAAGGATACATGTGGTGGCGAAGGAATGCGCTGTACGAGTGCACGTCATCTAGTGTGATGTACTGCACACTTCATGATTGTTTAATGACCTGGCATGGGGATTCGGAAGCCGGCACACCATTTATAAAAACATAATAAATAATAAATATTATAGTGACTAGTTGCTACCCGTGCAAAATATACGGTAACGTGCATATATTTATATATTATTTAATATTTAAAGACATTACTTATTGTTTTCAGTAATACACATCCTATTTTCCATTATATTTCACATTAATTAGGTACAAGTGAATAGTATTTTTTTGTCCCGTGACGTCATCAATTTGTAGAATGATATCGTATAAATCATATTGATTATTATATAAGATAGTATATAAATAACTTCAAATTGAAAGAAAATTAAACATTATTTCAATAATCAAATTATGAATAGTAAAATATGTACCTACATCGATCAGTTCAATGATTGAAATAGAAGAAATAGAATCCCCATATAACAGCTGATATTCCATTCATTTAAATTAATTAATAAAATAATGTAAAATACTGAAATTCGTTATTATTTGACTAAATATATTTTAAATATCATTTATTTTGAATATTTATTAATATTCACACCCGTAAATATTGATATTAAAATTAATAATTATATTTTCAACCGTGCAAAATATGTCATTTATTTTCGTGAGATAAAATGATAACCAGTGTAGAATAATATTTTTCATTTTCTATTTTTTTTTTTGCGATTAGATTTATGCAAATTTGGTTTTTTTCATTTATTACCTTCGCAGAATGCGGGAAGGTCATATTTTAGCCATCGTTTTTATTTATTTTTTTATTTATCATCTTGTTATTCGCTTAACTGAAAAAGTGTTCAACCAAATGGCCTGAAATTTGGTGAAACAATTGGTCCATGTCCAGTGACCTGCTGCTAGATTTTTGGGAGTGACCCGATCAAAGGTCAAGGTCATGGTTATTTATAATTCAAAAACTTTTGAACCATATTGCATGAAACTTGGTGGGACGATTGGTCAAAATGCAGGAACCATTTTGTTAGATTTTGGGAGCGATCTGGTCAAAGGTCAAAGATGAAGGTCAAGGCCATTTGTAACTCAATAACTCAAAGAGTATTCAACCAAATTGTTTGAAATTTAATGGTACAATTGGTCAATGTCCAGGAACCATCTGTTAAAATTTTGGGAACGATCCATTTGAATGTAAAGGTCATTTATAACTCAATAACTCAAAAAGTATTGAACTAAATTACACGAAACTTGATGGGACGATTGTTTATTATCCAGTTAGCAGTAAATTAAATTTTGGGACGGATCGGGTCAAAACTGCGGCGAAGGTATGCGCTCTACCGAGTGCACATATCCTAGTTTTGTATGTTACCATGTATGTATATTTAGCGATTTGAATTGAATCCCTATGTATTCCATAATAAATTAAAATTCGAAAAATTCAAAAACAGGTTCGAATTTAGTAAAACAAATCAATAGCGTTCTGTAGGACCATAGGCCATAGGTTTCCAGAAAAATATCCTGGAAAGTATGTCGAATTCAAGTGTAAATAATTCAATAAACGTTTGAATTTCGAAAAATCCTTTTAACACGTCAAATTCGACACCACTTTCTAAAAAGTTGTAAATTTTCAAGTCTCTAGGTCTAACCGTTTATGAGTAATATTGCTCCAAGCAACACACACACACAGACAGACAGACACACAGACCGATCTAACGTATTATATAATATAGATTTTTAATATTTAAGGACTTTACTTATTGTGTTTGTTCATACATATTACACATCTCATTTTCCATTACATTTCATAAGAATTAGGTACCAGCAAAGAGTAATTTTCCGTCACGTGACGTCATCAATTTGTGTAGGATACTGTCGTATACATCATGAATCATTATATAAAATAGCTGAATTAAAAGGATTTTTCGAAATTCAAACGGGTTTTCGAATTATTAACACTTGATTTATAATGGGATCCATAGGAATTAATTCGACATACTTTCCAGGATATTTTCAGCGACTATCCAACAGAATGGGCTGAAATCTTCTGGAAACCTCCGGCCTATGATCCTACAGAACGCTATTGATTTGTCTAACGAAATTCGAACGGGTTTTTGAATCATTCGAATTTTAAGTTTTAATGGAATACATAGGGATATAATTCAAATCGGCAAATACATGGTAACATACGAAATAAATGAAAAAATAAAATTTACCTTAATCGAATCAAAAAATATCTACAATATGTAAAAATGATCTACAAAAATGACTGCTATAACCGTTTTCGAAATTCGGAGTACTTTTCGAGATATGACGATAATTAGAAAATGAAAAATAAAATTCTACGCTGATTATCATTTTTCCTCACGAAAATAAATAACATATTTTGCACGAATGGAAATAAAATAATTAATGTTAATATTGATATTGACGGGTGGGAATATGAATAAATATTCGAAATAAACGATATTTAAAATACTTTGAATAGAATAATAACGAATTTTATATTATTAAATTAATTAATTTAAAGAAATGGAATATCAGCTGCTACTTATATATGTCGATATTATTTCCACTAATTCAAGCATTGAACTAATCGATGTAGCTAATTGTTTTATTTTTTCATAATGTGATTATTGGAATTATGCTTATAATTTGTAGTTATTTATACTGCTATTTTATATAATAATTTGTGATCTATACGACAGTATTCTACACAAACTGATGACGTCACGGGACAGAAAATTACTCTTTACTGGTACCTACCTAAAACGGGATGTGTAATGTGTATGAGCAAACACAATATGTAATGTACTGAAATATTAATATTAGAAAATATATAATAAAATATACACGCTACCGTGCATTTTGCACGGGTAACCACTATCTCTATAATATAATACGCTAGATCTGTCTGTGTGTATGTATGTATGTTACTTGGAGAAATATTACTGACAAACAGTTAGACGTAGAGACTTGAAAATTTACATCTTTTTTGGAAGTTGTGTCGAATTGAACGTGTTAAAATGATTTTTCGAAATTCAAACGGGTTTTCGAATTATCAACACTTGATTTATAATGGGATACATAGGAATTAATTCGACATACTTTCCAGGATATTTTTTGAGACTATCCAACAGAATGGGCTGGGATTTTCTGGAAACATTCGGCCTATGGTCCTACAGAACGCTATTGATTTGTTTCACGAAATTCGAACAGGTTTTTGAATTATTCGAATTTTAAGTTTTAATGGAATACATAGAGATTTAATTCAAATCGCTAAATACATGGGTAACATACGAAATAAATAAAATAAATAAAATTTACAATAATCGAATCGAAAAAATATCTACAATATGTAAAAATGGCCTACAAAAATAACTACATTAACTGTTTTCCGAAATTCAAAGTACTTTTCAAGATAAGACGAAAAATAGAAAATAAAAAATATAATCCTACGCTGGTTATCATTTTTCCTCACGAAAATAAATGATATATTTTGCACCGTGCACGATTGAAAATATTATAATTACTTTTAATATTGATAATGATGAGTGGGAATATGAATAAATATTCGAAATAAATTATATTTATTATAAAATTATAACGAATTTTGAATAATTACATTAATTAATTTAAATTAATGTAATATCAGCTGATAGCTATATATGGGGATTTTATTTATTTTATTTTAAGTATTTAACTGATCGATGTAGCCAATTGTTTTAAATTTTCATAATGTGATTATTTGGATGTGTTTGTAATTTCTAGTTATTTATAGAACTTTCTTATATAATAATTTATGATCTATACGACAGTATTCTACATAGATTTATGACGTCACGGGGCGGAGAATTACTCATTACTGGTACCTAATTCTTATAAAATGTAATGGAAAACGGGACATTCAATGTGTATGAACAAACACGATAAGTAATGTACTTAAATAAGAGAATAAAATAAAAATATAGTAATATATGCACGTAACCGTGCAATTTGCACGGGTACCCACTAGTAATTAATATAATTATGTAAAATACGTTATTACTCAATTGAATATATTTTAAATATCATTTATTTCGAATATTTATTCATATTCCCATCTGTCAATATCTAATATAATAATCCTTCTGCTATTCTCTAATACTGCAAGTATTTAAAAAGATGATAAACATGAAAAATACAATGCATAATCCAAATTACAACAGTTGTGAGCACAACTCTCATTCACTTCACCACTGACAGATTCGAGTTAGCTGAAAATATTTGTTATATTAATATCTAGGGATGTGACAATATGCAGCATAAGATATGCATAATTTTTGACACGATATGCAGCATATTATATGCCTATTTCTGCATATAATATGCAAAAAGTCAATGTGTATACATGCAGAACCAAAATGCATATTGGAAATATGCATACACTAGCGGACAAAAATGTGGGACAATTCAGTTTTTTACCATTTCAGCAAAAAATTTCCAATGGATTTAAATAATTTTTACACTCAATGTAGCCACTTATACTGTTAATAATGATATAAAATTTCAGCTTAATACGTAGGATAGAAAAAAACTTATGGTGGAGTCAATTTTTTTCTTAAAATCACAGTGCCAAAAGTGTGGGGCAATGTTTTTAGCCGGTTACATCATAGCAATTTTAGCCGGTTACATCATAGCAATGGCACCGAAAATGACCGCCTCCATGAAAAGAAGAATTGAACAACTTTATGGAGATAAAAATTCGGTCCGGAAGATAGCCGAGGACTTGCAGTTGTCCAAAAGTGTTGTGGGAAGAATAATAAAGGACTACAAGGAGACTGGGAAAGTTTCACCACCGAAGAAGAAGGGTAGACCGCGAAACACCACTCCTAGAGACGATAGGATCATGAGGAAAATGGCACTAAGGATAGGTTTCAGACGGCAGCAGGTATTTCTCGTGAAATGAGTACCTCCTACGATGTCAATGTTTCTAGTAGAACCGTGTCTAGATGCCTCGGTGAAATTGGCCTCTTTGCAAGGTCACCCGCGAAGAAGCCTTTGATTAGCCTCAAAAACAAGAAAGTTCGATTGAGATTTGCCTAAGATCATGTACTCTGGACTGACAATCAGTGGCAAAATGTATTTTTTTCCGATGAAAGTAAGTTCAATCTATTTGGATCTGACGGGAAAAAATATGTAAGAAGATTTTGTCACGAAAGATTCGATATAAAGTGCACCAAGAAAACAGTCAAGTTTGGTTGGGGCAGCGTAATGGTGTTCGGCATGATTTCATGGGAAGGGATGACTGATCTCGTCCGTCTAAACACCAGAGTTAATGGAACCATATACAAGAACTTGTTACGAGATCATGTCATCCCAATACTTAGTCGTTCTGCCGGCGAATTGCCCATTTTCATGCAGGATAACGCCCCCTGCCACAAAGCTAAACACGTGATGGAGTTTCTTCGGGAGCAAAATGTGGCTGTAATGGATTGGTCCCCGCAAAGTCCGGACCTAAATCCAATAGAAAACATGTGGTCCACTTTGGGGAAGAATGTGAGTGCCAGGAGTCCCAACAACACTGAAGATCTTTGGCTCAAACTCAAAGAAGAGTGTGCGAAAGTGTCACTAGATGATTGTCGCCGTCTCATTCAATCCTGTGGTAGAAGGTGTGCTGCAGTCATCGATAACAAAGGCCTTTTCACTAAATATTAATGTTAGTCTGAAATTTTTTTTGTCTATATGAAGTTATTTACATTTTTGTTCACATCGTCCCACACTTTTGGCACTGTGATTTTGAGAAAAAATTGACTCCATCATAAGTTTTTTTTATATCCTACGTATTAAGCTGAACTTTTTTATCATTATTAACACTATAAGTGGCTACATTGAGTGAAAAAATTATTTAAATCCATTGGAAAATATTGCAGAAATGGTAAAAAAAAACTGAATTGTCCAACATTTTTGTCCGCCAGTGTATATATACAAAAAGTCAATGTGCATATATGCTGAAACAAAATGCATATTGGAAATATGCATTTTATGTGCCAGAAATTATTCAATATAGTGTGCATATTACATGCCCAAAGTTAATAACGGAATTTAAAATGAAGTTATTCTGTATATTGTTATGTTTTGAATGTAATTGTACTTTGGTGGTTTGAATGGAACTTACAGTAAATCGAAGGTGTAATCTCAAGTCTTTATTTTTACTGTGGAATGTTTAACGTTAGAAAACAAAATATAACAAAGCTGTTTCAAATTTAGACTTTTTTAATAGTAAGTAAATTTCAAATATACACATTCAAATTCAAACAGTGGAATTGGACTTTATTGTTAAATGGTATTTCAGGTTTCCAACAGTGAATCTCCTTCTATTATCTGCTAATGTATTTTTGTACTGGGGAAACACTCGTTCTACATCACAAAAAACAAGAGGGGGCGAATGTTTCTTTCAGCCAATTTAGTGTTCTAAAGTTCTAAACTATCCAACATTCAAATATCACATTCCGTTCATTACTTTAGTCATAACTCGAAAATCATAAACTATCTTGTTAGACCAGCGGTTTCCTTTAAATGATCCTCAACTATAAGCAGCGACACTAAGTTAATAAATGGTAAAATTAAACCATTTTGTGTTTAATTACTTAAATAAATATATACGTTTTATAAAGTTTTGATATTTTTCGAGTAGTACAACTCTCTAAAATAATTGTTCCTTTTCATTTATTTATCAATTACTACCAGTATTTACTAAATACCAAGTGTCATATTATTTATTAATTCATTTGTAGTTTCAATATTCCACCGAAAACCTTTTTAAATTTGAATAATTAGTTTGAAAAAATATACTTGGATCCACAGTTAAAATCG
The DNA here is from genome assembly GCA_947561585.1 of Caprella mutica. Classification (NCBI taxonomy): domain Eukaryota; kingdom Metazoa; phylum Arthropoda; class Malacostraca; order Amphipoda; family Caprellidae; genus Caprella; species Caprella mutica. The sequence continues at coordinate 219,354 of CANNZV010000779.1, forward strand.
TTTTCTATGCAGAGGTTCAGAAGAAAACGGCATAGGTTAGACATTTACATGTTAAAAATTGACCAAGAAGTGCATATTTCTCGGTTAGCATATATGCACACGTGCATATTATATGCTCTTGAATCATATGCAGAAGACTGCATATACGCAATATGCACAATGTCACATCCCTATTAATATCTATACATGATATCTAGTGCTTTATAATTTATTATAAAGTTGAATTGTTCAAATTTTTGGAACAAGTTATTCTAATGGCCAATTTTAACAGCAGGTACAGGACACAGCATGAAATAACCGATTCAGATATATTGTTGCATCTCTAACAGAAAGTTTCAAGTTAATTCAGAATCTAATTGAACTTTTGCAAAGGTTTGTGAACTGAAATTAAAACCCATATTTATTGTTAAAAACAGATTTTAGCTTTACTGATTAGTGACCATTTTTGAATAGTTGAATTTGTAGTGAGAAAAATAATTTGACAAAGTTTCATAGGGGACAGAAACGAAGAACAAAATTATATCTTAATTTTAATAGAACATAATAATGACTGAAATAACAATAACGACTGAGCTAAAAGTGTTAGAGTCTACGATTGCCTCTTCTTCTTCCACCTCTACGTCTGCTTACAGATTCTGTCACCAACGCAGCTTCGTCCCCATCGTGATCAAATGAGCCATCTTCGTTTAGAAATACAGTCCTGCTAACGCCTTTTAGGTTAGGATTGGGTGGAATATAAGGCATTTCGTCCTCAAGCTCTTCACTTTGTTGGTAATGGTTATCTGCAGCTGTGACAGACGTAGTTCCTCCGAGATAATGGGACGCTGAACACAGTGGCTTACTGGTCCGAAGAATATGCTGGTCAACCTCTTCCTTAAATTCTTCTTTGTAACCATTGTTGATGTATTTACAATCGTAGAATGATACCGGCAAACAAACACGTTGAAAATTAATCTGCAAACACGTTGAAACTTCGCATATAATCTCTTTGCCCTGTTACAATAGATCTATTAGCAGTATGTTAAATTTTCACAATTCTTGTACGCTGTAATTGAAATAAATAATTAAAAAAAGAACATAGCTTTGAATTCTATTCGAATGTTTTTTTCTCAAAAAATAAATAAAAATTCTGCGTTGATTTTTTT
>CANNZV010000780.1:0-34660 GCA_947561585.1 Caprella mutica
GATAAGCTAACTATTATTAACTAATAAGTGCTGATATCTTAGATAAGCTAACTATTATTAACTAATAAGGTCTGATATCTTAAATAAGCTAACTATTATTAACTAATAGGTGCTGATATCTTAGATAAGCTAACTATTATTAACTAATAAGGTCTGATATCTTAGATAAGCTAACTATTATTAACTAATAAGTGCTGATATCTTAAATAAGCTAACTATTATTAACTAATAAGTGCTGATATCTTAGATAAGCTAACTATTATTAACTATTCAGTGCTGATATCTTAAATAAGCTAACTATTATTAACTATTCAGTGCTGATATCTTAAATAAGCTAACTATTATTAACTAATAAGGTCTGATATCTTAAATAAGCTAACTATTATTAACTAATAAGTGCTGATATCTTAAATAAGCTAACTATTACAGTAGAACTCCTCTATAATAAACTCCTGTATAGTGAACCACCACATATAATGAACATGTTTTATTTAGTCTGCCATAAAATATTCATTATAGTTTTCTATATAAATTTCTAAGAAGTAAGCTCTGCATAATGAATTAGTTTAAGTTAATTTATGATAAATTGTATACCCTGTGTAATGAGATAATATTTAAAAATAACAGCCTGTATAATAATGTTATTATTTTTTATTACAGCACATATGTATCTTTAAAGAAATTGGTAAATTACATGTGTCCAATGAATTCAAATATTAAAGAAGAAATGCTTTAAAATTACATGAAAAACGTGATATAATCAAAAAACTAGAAGATGATGTAAATTTTGACCAACTTTCGCAAAAGTACAGCTTTTACTAAACTATAATTTGAGCCTGTCTCATTATTAGCCCCTATAGTTTGAGTAGAAGTGAAATACTTTTAACACTGTTGTTAATATATTTTGTGAAGTTTGCCATAGAATAGTCTTTGGTTTTCTATGCATCTCTTGACACGTATAATGAACTAACTCTCTATAGTGAACTAGTGGTAGTTCACTATAGAGGAGTTCTACTGCATTAGTTGATGTAAGTTAACTTCAATTAACTAGTAAGTGTTGGAAATTTTAAGCGAACTAAGTGTGATTTATTAGTAAGTGAATTTTTTTTAGTTGAGCATAGTTAAACATTAAGTAAATTAAGAAAGCAAAGTGTAACTAAAAATATTAGTAATAAAATATTAGTGAGATTAGTTTAATTGATTAGTATGTGCTAAAATGGTGAATAAGTTGACTGTAATTGATTAGTATGTGCTAAAATGGTGAATAAGTTGACTGTAATTGATTAGTATGTGCTAAAATGGTGAATAAGTTGACTGTAATTGATTAGTATGTGCTAAAATGGTGAATAAGTTGACTGTAATTGATTAGTATGTGCTAAAATGGTGAATAAGTTAACTGTAATTGATTAGTAAGTGTAAAAATCATTAGAATGTTAAATGTTTATGAAGGATATTCAAAATTAGAATGTGATCAATGTATGATTTTTTTTCGAAATAACACTCTAAATATTTTTGTTCCAAAATTAGCAATATTTTTTTAATTACTAACTTCCTAATATTATATATAAATTTATCATTATAATGATTTTTTAATAATTTATAATGATATACCACGCTATATTTTCAAGATGTTAACAGTTTTTCTTCCTACTTTTGTGTCTGGTTATTTTAACCCTTTAATGACGAGATCAAATTTAGGTCATCCAATTAATGTTTCCAAACCCTATAACCTAAAGAAAATTACTGAATGATTGCATAAACATATAGTAGGGGTTATGTTTAACATGTCCATGACCAGTTTGGTACAGAAATATTGCTCAAATGAAAATGACAGAGTTTCATAATATGAGTAATATTTCGAGATCATATGGTAACGCAAGACATTAAAAGGTTGAGTTTGTTAATCTGCTGAACATACTTCCAGTTCGTTCAAATGGAAACCATAAAATCTGTACCAGATCGAAGTCATGAACTGAGCAGATACGTAGCGGTACTTGGTTTCGATCAGAGGGAATATACCGTAGCTAATTATTATTCCGTCGGTAGCATCGGTGTCGATGAATCCCAGGTCTTCGAATGTTGAGAAATCTCCATCAGTGACAAGAGTGTTGCCTACTCTCACCTAAAAAATATATTGAATCAATGTGAAGAAAGTTATTGATATTGATTTTTAAATTTCAGATTTATTTTTAGGATTACTTCCTTTTTTAGTAAATAGTAAGAAGATATTTTAATACTAGAAGTCTAATTGGAAATGATATATTCAGTGATGGAGAAAAAATTGGCAGTTACAGGCAGGCCTCGCTTTAAGTACAACTCACTTTAGTAAAAGTGGTCCTTATTTCGAGTCATGATTCGAAATAAGAACCGTTCGTAAACATAGAAAATGGAGACAATTTTCTGTGATTATTTCACGGTAACTAAAAAAATATCAAAATTATAATCCAGATGAGGTTATCAGAAGCAATTGGTTCAGAAATTCAACATGTCCCATTTAAGGGTAAGTTCCGTGTTATCGCAATGTTCCATATTTTCGAACACGTAAAAATCTTTATATAATAATCATTATTTAACTTTTATTTCAATTGGTATCCATGATACCAATTAAAATAGAAGTTAAATAATAATTATGATATTTTCTTTTATGACGTGTCCGAAATTTTAGAACCAACCAATAACTTGGAACTTAGTACCCTACTACCAAAAATATTTCATAGAGCATAAAATTGCTGTTTGTTAAATGTAGCACAATAATTATAAAAGTCTAAGTATCTATTAATTACTCATCTATACTGAGTGAGAGTTAAGCTATTGATTGATTTTGAAACATTTAATAAATGCACGACTTTAGAGGTCCTCTCCAAGAAAATTTTTTTATTGTTTAAATCACCGAGGCTAATGTTTCTTATCATTTAACTGCAAACCCCATAAAATTTGATAGCATATTTTTAATTTTATATGCTGTCAAAGATTTTTATAATTCAAACTCTACAAAACCTACTTTACTTCCGACTTTCTAATTTTCAGTCTGAAGAAGAAGAATGTACACCATTTGTTTTGATTGTAAACTAGGTATTTGGTTTAATAAATCTATTTATTATTCATTTAAGGTTTAAATTTGGATAAACTTATTATTGAAACGTTTATATACTTTTAGAAGCAATTAATATCTTAAAAGAAGGCCAAAAACGCGTTGTTTGTTTAAAAATCTAAATTTGAAATCAAAACAAAGAGTGTACAATCTTCTTTCTCAGCGTCAGGTTGGAGATTCGTTCGATTGTTGCTCACATAAAAAACTTTAAAAGCAAATAATAAAATATATACTGAACCGAATTGTATGCGGTTTGCAGAATAATGATCGTAGACCTTAGTTCTATAATATTATGTTATAAACTCATTTTTTCCCCGGAGCCTGGAGAGGACCTTTAAACTTTTTCATCACAGTCACAAACAATGAAAGACTGTATATTATTAATAATATGCTTGCATACGTTTTACTCTAATAATAAATTTTCTTTCTATAACTCATAGAAAATGAGGTCTAAATCAAGGAGTGACTATTATAAATTTCTTGTTACTTTTATTGTGAGTTGTGATTTGGTAACTAAAGCGGGGGATGCCTGTATATATCTATACAAACCCTTATCAAATAATATCAAGAATATGATCAAGAAATCACACTCAAGAATACTTTAAGTCTAACACATAAAATAAATATCCAACAAACTTTTATTCGTCTAATAAATACCTACGAGTGTGTTGAATGATGACATGTAATGTCTCGCCCTCAATTCACCGCACGGTATACCCTCATTCCATATAGAACACTACTCATATTTATACCTTTCTGCATATCATTTTTGGTATTAATATATGCATGTAAATACTGAGTAGACATTATAGAGTGCGCGGAATTTCACACAATCGTTCCCTTCTACAACATCTACTTGTTTGTATTGAAATTTAATTTCTTTAATTAAGATAGTTAATTTTCACAGCTCAACTGCGTAAAAAAACAATTATATATTTTTTTAAAGACAATATTTTTCCATTAAAAACTGCATAAAATACCCTGCCAATTTCTATGTCGATAATGATTTTATAAAAACAAAATAGTTTGTTACTTAGATATTAGAGAATTTACCAGGATTAAATCCTACTTGCCTGGGATATTTCCTTAACATCTCATGAATAAATTCTTTTTCCCTGGTGATGTTGTTTAAGTTTTTGTATCATTAGCCTATATATGAGTTGATACTTGATAGAATAAATATAATTAAATACTACCCAATACGAAATTAACGACGAGACAACAATCATTACTCTATTTACATTTTTAGTTAATATCTAATTAATTTTTTTTTTAATTTAATATTCCTGCATGACCCAATATATCATATATTCTTCGATTAGAAAAGTTTTCTAAATTTTTAATAAGATGCACCTTGAGTTTTTATTAAAGTATTCGGCCTTTGATAATCATCTTGGTAATTTGTATTATTGATATATTTTGAATTAAATTATTCTTGCAGCAAATTTAGTGGCGGTGAACTTATCATGCAATTAATTGAGTGCGAACTTTCTTACGGTAAACTGGGGGCGGTGAACTTCCACACATCGTGTATAATACGGTGAACACTCAATTGCCGCCCCGACAATTGACACTAAGACAAATGACACCCTAATATTTATTTTCGGGCTTTTGAAATTGAGTTTATGAAACATTTTGAGTTTTAGGAAAATTTTGAGTCTGGGAAAATTTTGAGTTATGGGAAAATTTTGAGTTTTGGGAAAATTTTGAGTTTTAGGAAAATTTTGAATTATGGGAAAATTTTAAGTTTTTGAAAAAATTTAAAGTCTTGGGAAAATTTTGAGTTTTTTTAATATTTTAAGTTTTGGGAAAATTTTAAATTTTAAGAAAAGTATAAGAGTTGGGAATTTATTTTTAATCTAAACTTTTGTTATTCAGAGCGTAACAATTTAACGAACTAACTAACATACTAACTAACTAACGAATGAACTAACGAACGAACAAGCAGAATAATAATAATATGATATGTTAAGATATATTAAACAAAGATATCAGTATGTAACGTATATAGGACTCCTCAATTACGGACAACTGTTTTAAGCACATCCTTATTAAAATTTCTTTCATGTCATTCCCTTAAATTTATCGCCCATTCTTGAATTTTTTCCTACGTAAATACCAAATATATTTTTGTATTTAAAAGTTTAAAAAGCATTCACGGATCGGCTTAAATCAGTGTAAATCTTGTAAATTAGAAAATTTATAGTAATGTGGTGTCGTGTGGAACTATTATAATTTTAATAAATCAAATCGTTAGATTAACCCAAATTAAAATTCAAAATACGAGACAAAATGATTATTTCAATTTTTTCAATTATTATCACGTAATAATTCAAAATGTTGACTTTATTTGATGGTATTTTAAATAATATTGAGTGTCATAAAAACAAAGTAGCTAAAAGGAGTTCATCCTCAATGGGAGCTTATTTTGATAGCGTAATTGGTTTTTACTTCGATTAAAACATTTCAAGGTACGATTTTTTTTCCATGCCTCTCAACGATCGGTTACCTGGTACCAACCTGAGTGTTCTTCATCTTCGTTTTCCCTGTAAGAACGATGCATCGAATTGAGTAGCGGGCCCCCAAATCAAGTAGGACCCAAGGGTCAAAGACTCCTACCACGGCACCATCTCCAACAAACACGCTGTCATAATTGCCATCTACTACTTTAGTTACTCCGCAACAGCCCCTGTAAGAAGCAAATAAAAAAATTATAACAAACTTCATGTACATTAAAAACAATCAATAGGGTCTATTATAAATATTGTAAGAAGAAGTGGTGATATATCATTTTCAGGGGTCCTATTTGAAAACTCGTTTGGTGGAGATCAGTATTTCATCGTTGCAGATCGTTTTCAAAATTATTTTTCAATAACAAAAGTAACATGAAAAATGCACACAAGAATATCGAAACATGATGTGTTTGGAAGATTTGGAATAACTGAAGCTTAAGGGTCTAACAACGAACCAGAGACAGGTACTGAAATGCAAGAAAAGTATTCTTTTGGTATGAGTGGCGAAAAAATTAAGATCACGGATTACTGCACACAAGAATTTATTAAACCAGTAGTAATTGATAAGATTGAAATAGTTAAACAATTTGAAGAAAGAGAAGAAAGGGCTTTATAATAACTGGGCTGATGAACTGGAACCCAATGGTGAAATTAAATTTAAATTTCACAGTGAAAGAAATTGAATGAAAGTGAGAAATTAAAATATAGTCATATTTGAGAAGAACTGCCATTGGAAGTTTGTCGAGGTATTTTCAATGGCGGAAATGCCAATTTACAGATTCTTATTCTTGGAATATATCTTCAAAATGACTGTTTATTTAAACAAATAACTCACAATTAATAATAAAAACAATAATGTAAAGAAAGGAACAAGTATATATGTAATTTTCTTGAAATTTGATATTATTTAACGTTCGAAAATAACTTTAGGTTATAGGATTACATTATTATCTATCTTCTATAAAATTAAATTCCATGTCATTTTAATTAATGGATGAATAAATGAAATCGGAACACATAAAATAATTACGATAGCATCACCACACTCTTTCTGAGACACTTTTCTCTGATAGTACATCATCACAGTGACTCTTTTCTCTGATAGTACATCATCACAGTGACTCTTTTCTCTGATAGTACATCATCACAGTGACTCTTTTCTCTGATAGTACATCATCACAGTGACTCTTTTCTCTGATAGTACATCATCACAGTGACTCTTTTCTCTGATAGTACATCATCACAGTGACTCTTTTCTCTGATAGGACATCATCACAGTGACTCTTTTCTCTGATAGTACATCATCACAGTGACTCTTTTCTCTGATAGTACATCATCACAGTGACTCTTTTCTCTGATAGTACATCATCACAGTGACTCTTTTCTCTGATAGTACATTATCACAGTGACTCTTTTCTCTGATAGTACATCATCACAGAAACTCTTTCCTCTGATAGTACATCATCACAGTGACTCTTTTCTCTGATAGTACATCATCACAGTGACTCTTTTCTCTGATAGTACATCATCACAGTGACTCTTTTATCTGATAGTACATCATTACAGTGACTCTTTTCTCTGATAGTAAATCATCACAGTGACTCTTTTCTCTGATAGTACATCATCACAGTGACTCTTTTCTCTGATAGTACATCATTACAGTGACTCTTTTCTCTGATAGTACATCACCACAGTGACTCTTTCCTCTGATAGTACATCATCACGTGGCTGTTTTAGTACTCACTGTGCTGGTGAGGAAGTAATATTTTTCCCCAGAGCAATATTGTGACCAGTTCCACTAGTTTTGTAAACAGCACTGGCTTCTGATCCGTCAAATACAGTAGTCATCGGTAGGAACACAACGCACATTCCATCTGCAATATACATTATTAAATTGATGGTAGATGATTTTAAATGATTTAAATCAAGCAATAATCCAGTTTATTATTTGTAACAGATTTGAGATTTGAAAAGTATAATCATTCATTTTCATAAATTAAGATATATAGCAATTAAAGTTGCCATCCTGTTATTTCACCTGGAAAGTAGAGCATTCCATACATCTGAGCAACAGATGCCATGATGGCGCAAATGGAGACATAATGCATGTATTCCGACACCATCTCAAGAGTTGTGTCGTTAATCCAGGTACTCAGAACGACGTTCTTCTCTCTGAAGAAATCTATGGGCATCGCATCGTCAGGGCAGTCAAGATCCAAGAGTTTACAGAACAAATTTGTGTTCCCTGAAAAAAATGAAGAACTGTAAAGAGAGAATGTAAACTTTGAAGCTTGATGTAATCTAGATGCATGTGAGGAAAGTTACACGAGTATAAAAAATCGCAAAGAGGAGACGTCCTGGACGGGTAACTGACTTGTGTGAAGAAGCCTTTGAATTTTAAATCTATTTTTATAAATCTAATAAACTTGAATTTTTAAACTGGCTGATACTTATTCTGTTTGAAAATTTCAGATATATTTTATTACTTATTATTCTAAACTAAAAATGGATAGTAATTTTGAATAAGAATTTCCTATTTATCAATTTTTAAACTGTTTAGTTACATATACTTTTTTTATATTTTATACAGCAGCTTATAAGCTCTGGTTATAGGTTAAGATTGGGTTTGAAGTCGATCTTTAGCTTTTATTAATTATACGAAAAAAAGTTTAAACTAAATTGATGAAAAAATTCCCCACCTTCACAATATTGCAGCATCAAGGAAATCACCACAACTATTGTGTACATCATTCCAGTTGAGGACATGATTGGCTTGAAGAATATGATACTAATATGAAAATATCATCTGAAAATATACATAGATAAAATCAATATATAAATATACAGAAAGGTTTCCGAAAGAGGTCCGCTGTGAACCTATGAACCAGAGGTAGGTTCATGGTGAACCCCCTTTTGGTTCGTGGCATTTTCGACTATTTCCAGTATAGTTATACAGTTTTCTTTTATTATCAAAGTGGCGCTTCAATGTAGTTTATTCCTTATACGAAGAAAAAGATTGAAGTAAAGATTACATTTTATGTAAGTTATAGATTCAAAGAGAGTTTAATAATATATAATATTCCCCTTTAATTCGTTTCCTGTGAATTGCAGATAAATAAAATAAAGAGTACAGAACAACTTAGACTCAGAAAGGATGTTTAAATTGTATTCATTGATATGATATCCTTCAATTATTAGTGATATTAAAATAGTAGCGTAGTCATCGTTCTTCAATGCATTATCTATAAAAAAATGAAGTTTATTGATAGATTTCATCATAATTTTAATCCAAACTATTAATTTATTAGATTATTCGTAATTCAATATGCTATTCTTTTTACATACAAAAATTATATACATTATTACGAAAAAGATCCATTTTTTTAATCTGTTTGGATTTGCTATCCACTTTTACACAATATTAAAATCAATATGTCTTTTCATTTATTATACTTTGAATAATTACAAATTATTGTACTAGACTATATATGTATCAATATGTATTCATTTCCTGAAGTGTAGACACTAGGCGTTATAAATATAAAAAGAGGTCTATGGCCTTCAGTAATTTTCAGTTTAGATTCGTGAGAAGTTGAAGTCTTGGAACCACTGATATACAGGGTGACACAAGAGTTCTGCAACAAAATCTTTTTCATTGTAAATAAATTACTCATATTTGCACATATGTAAGCTAATTCCTTTCAGGTTTCACAGTTACTATAGTGTTCAATATAATATATAAATTACAATAAGTATCATCAGAAGTTAATGGCCCTTTCAGTGGAGAGTCAAAGTTTTGATAGAAGAATTTCACTAAGCAAGAAAGTTTGCAACTGATTTAATATGATAGAATTCTGCGTGTGGTAAGTATTGGAGAAGAATGTGTGCAGATATTCTCATGCAACTGTACAATAAAAACTGAACTGTTAAGCGAAAACTCAAATGAAAATGGTCAAACTGCCAATGAATGAGTTGCGTGCAGCGGTTGAAGCAACTCCGACAGATTGGAGGCCGTCATTCGAATAAGAGGAGAGGTTTTTAGAATAAGAAATAGAGGCAATTTCATTTCATTTCTTCTCAGTGCTCTTTATAATTTATCCTTAGTATTTTTAATGTTATTTTACCTATTTCAAGGTTTTATCTGATATATTTTGATTGTCTTAGAACTTTTGTGTCATCCTGTAGGTATGTGAAAAAAGTAACAGATTTTAGATTATTTTGTAGTTCTCCAAGCAAGTTCAGATTTTTATTCAATTAAGAATATAATTTCATATCTAACTAATTGTAATTTATAAAATTCCTGAATCATTAAATTCCTATCAATCCGATTACCTATCTATCTAAGTCATTATCACCACTGACTACGTAATCTATTTAAGTCATTATTAGCACTGACTACCTAATCATCTAAGTCATTATTATCACTGACTACCTATCTATCTAAGTCATTATCACCACTGACTACGTAATCTATTTAAGTCATTATTAGCACTGACTACCTAATTATCTAAGTCATTATTATCACTGACTACCTATCTATCTAAGTCATTATTATCACTGACTACCTATCTATCTAAGTCATTATTATCACTGACTACCTATCTACCTAAGTCATTATTATCACTGACTACCTATCTATCTAAGTCGTTATTAACACTGACTACCTATCTATCTAAGTCATTATTATCACTGACTACCTATCTATCTAAGTCGTTATTAGCACTGACTACCTATCTATCTAAGTCATTATTATCACTGACTACCTATCTGTCTAAGTCATTATTAACACTGACTACCTATCTATCTTAAGTCATTAGGTATTAACACTGACTACCTATCTATCTTAAGTCATTATTAACACTGACTACCTATCTATTTAAGTCATTATTAACACTGACTACCTAATTATCTAAGTCATTATTATCACTGACTACCTATCTATCTAAGTCATTATTATAACTGACTACCTATCTATTTAAGTCATTATTAACACTGACTACCTATCTATCTTAAGTCATTATTAACACTGACTACCTATCTATTAATTATTAACACTGACTACCTATCTATTTAAGTCATTATTAACACTGACTACCTATCTATCTAAGTCACTAATTAAAGGTATTCAACTTTTTGATAGGATATAATAACACAAATGTTTCGAATTTTAGAGTGTGATAGGAATCAACGTTAATTAATTAATTATTTATAATAAAGTGAACATTTAAGTTGTAGTATATAGCATATCGTATTTAAGTTATCGTTATAGTTCTTAAGTTATCGTTATAGTATTTTAGTAATCGTTATAGCATTAAAGTTATCTTTATAGTATTATAGTTATCGACATGGTATACAAGTTATTGTCAAGTCGAACGATTCGATAATTTTTTACTTTTTGAGCGATTTTTCGCATTGGCGACTTCTGATGAAATCGGATGAAAATCAAATTCATACTTTCCAATGGGAGTGGTTACAGTGGCAGCGATTTAGTCGTCAGAATACGAACGAAGTCGTCAGAACAACTTCGGCGTTCAAACAAGTTTGATTTTTTCATGTGACTAGTGACAGATTTCGGGGACCTTTTCTGTTAGCTGGGCGCACGGACAATAATCGAAATATAATAATAAATTATAATGGTATCATACTCACTGACTACTGATTTTTAATGACCTCTGCTGTATGAAAACACCTCTCCTTGATAACTCATTTTCTAAATAAGTTATTCGATTTCACAATGTCCATTTAACCAATGAAATTGTTATTATCGTTAGTTATATTGTTATTATAAATGCGCCCAAGAAACAGATATTGTTATCATCTTTATATTATTATTTTATTTTCCAATGCGCCCACAAAACAAAAATTTATCAAGTCTGTATTAATTATTTCTAATTAAATAAATCCATTTTAAAAGTCAGTAAGTATGATACCTACCATTATAATTTACTATTTTATTTCGATTATTTTCTGTGCGCCCAGCAAACAGAAAAGATCCGATTTCGGTAATTTTTGTGTTGAATTCTCTTACTTTCGATTGGTATTACTGTTTACCCATGCGATATGGAAATATATTATTTGATACTACCTATCAGGAATAATACAGATATTATATAATCATATATTATATATATTTGTTTACATAATGATTTGAATTGGTTGTTACTATGTACAATTTTTTTCAATGAAATCGAATATCCATCCTTATAGTTATAAAAAAAATTGTGCAGTGAAAATGATAACTAAATTATAGCGTTGCGTTTATTATTTCAGAGGCACACAGGTAGGTTTTTAATTCCTCCCGAACAGTACCTATAAAAACATAGTTTATTCCCCAATAATAATTGGGCAGAAACATACTGATGATCAGAAATCGCGTACAGTGTAACCACCTCGCACTGACGATCAGTTCTGACGATATCGTCAGTGCGAAAAATCGCTCGAATACGCGTCCATAGTAACCGTGCCCGTAGTATCAGTGTTATGCTTAGTTACTTCATTTTATTTCGTTCTTTGTTTCATTTTGTTTCGCGTACGTCATATATTTTTCTACTCCTATTTCAATACATACGGTTCAGAAATTTATTTTGTATTCATTTAAGTTAACATTTCAAATAAATATACAGTCACTAATAAGATAAATAGTAAGTAAGTTTATATAGATAAAATAGAAACATTTGTAGTTAGTTACAATGAATTGTAATTTGCTTTTGAAAGTGATAAGTTCCAATGAAGAGATATTGGAACAACAAATTGAACTCTGCATTGAATGGTTTAATAGGTATGTGTTGGAGAGTTAATTAAAACATGTTAATGATGTGTACATACATATATATTATATCAAGAGCAAATCATGTATTCTCGTACAGTTACGTATTCCCGTTCAGTTACGTATTCCCGTTCAGTTACGCTTTACCGTACACCACATCTACTGTTCAATTTATGATATAAATTGTTTCTGTTTTTTTGGTAAAAGGTTAAAGCGTTTAAAGTAAACACCCACTGAGAATCGCTCTACCAAAATGTCAGAATATTTTCATTATAACTTATAAGTAACAAATGTACGAAATCGGTTGACGTTTAAGATTTTAAGGCTGGTATGCACTGAGAAATACTTTTTCGTCACGGACACTGAAGAACAGACAGAACACGTCATGGAATGAACACTATTGCGTGTGCAGAAATATTTACTGTCCGAATAACGTAGATATAAATATTTGAATGTATATTTTGACCATTTTAAGTTTTCATAAGATATGTTATGATAGGCATAGAACACAAGTAGCTGGTATAGATAATATGAATACGACTATTACCAATATATTGAATAATAATCTGTCTCTGTCACATCTCAAGCATATAGATACGCTTTACACTATTTATACCAAATTCCAGAGCTGGGCGCGCGAACCTTTTTTTAGGTTCCGAATCCGAACTCGAATCTTCGTCGATTTTGGGTTCCGAACCTCCGTATAGCGAACCCAATTTGGAAAAGTTTGGTCCGAACATTTGTTCCGAACCAAACATTTAGTCCGAACATTTGTAAGCTAACCTCTGATTTTTTAGGTATATATTTTATATCTAAAAATTAAGAAAAACAAAAGTGAACTACAGTCTACACATTTACATTCGGCCCTTTTACTAACTTATGCTTCCGAGGCTATTAGGGAAACCTATATGAAAAAAAAACAGTTTTTTCAACAAGATACTAACTATTTGTCAGAATCAAGTTACAACCAGAAGGTTTCACTCTATGTTAAAAAAAACACACGTCTTATTTATAAACCTACGTTACTGTATTTTTACAAGTTGTTAATATATGTACTAAACTAATGTGTACCAAATTTCAAGTAAAATATTGAATATATAAGGAGAAATAAATACATAGCTATATAAGAGATTGGCAACTGAGTGAGCTGAACTGTTATTGGATGGAGTGTGAACCAAACATATGTAGCTCACGCATTTGTCTCTACTACATAAAACGTGGACATATTCGTGCGTATTGGGTAACCAATCTGTATTTCTACGTTGCCTCACGTCACTAAAGTACAATTAATTCCATAATTTACGCTGATTTACGCCGATACGTAAATATTTAAGTTTTGAATTAAAAAATATAGTTGGTATTTATGTAGCAACAAAGTCAAGAAAGGCCAGTAAATTTAAAGAAATGACATGAAATATATAAAGCAATTTAAAAAATATATGCCTATAAAACATACGTCAAATTCATTTGGGTTAATATAATAAATTTATAATAATAATTATACTGTGACTTCATATGACTACATTATACAAGAGTTGCACTGGTAGAACTGCTGTTTCATGAAATACAACTAATTTAGAGAATTTACTAAATAGGAATAAGAGATTCATAGGAATACGAATATTGTGTAGTTCGCTATACCGGATTTTACTATTCAGCGTGATTCACTATACAGGAGTTCACTATAAGGGAGTTCCACTGTACTTACTATACTTAATAAGTTAGTATCATTGAGTATGACTGAATGAGCATTAAGTATCTTTAAAGTTCCCCTCCAGTCTCTACTCCAATACGTAGTTTAAGTTATTCTGAATTTTCTTCTGACCTCCGAATTTCATGCAAAGAAAAATTAAGACCAACTCTGTCGTCATAACAATGCAAGACAATGTATCCATATTAAAGTATCCAAGTATCTAATTAAATATGTTTTAAGTTTTTACTATTAGTTTTCAATTTTTCATTTATATTACAACATTTTTGATTAATTCTCTCTAGAGAACTGATGATATAAAAACTTTTTGCATTTTGTTTGAATATGAAAGTACTATAAGATACCGTATTATGGTATTCCTATACTCTATTGCTTGCTTTACTTTTTCTTCTATTCAATATATTAGAAAGGTCAGACAGTGAAGATTACTGTGAATATTTCTCAAAGTTATTTATATTATAACTTATATACATGTAATATTATAATACCTATATAATAATATGAATTATAATCAATTCAATTGTAAAGCGAATAGCCGAATACTCGATTTTGAATTATCTGATCAGCCTACCTACTTAGCCGTCAAAAGTTAGCTCATTTGAGTCATTTCAATATTTTTTCTTTTAAAAACCTTCATTTGATATTTAGTATTTCATACATTAGTAAAAGCAAAAGAAAAAATCATCATTCAAAATAAAAGTAACAAGCTAAGACAAGAAACAAATTATATTTATAAGATGTTATTGTACGAAGCTTGGTGTGCGCAATTATTCTCTCACATATTTGATCTCGCTAAGCCGCTATAAGAGTTACAGTTAACTGATTATAGTGCGATATTCATCCTTATACATGTAGTGAAAAACACTCTTGCATCTAATGCCTGGAAAGATCTCTGATATATTCCTAATATTATTATAGATTTGAATAAATGCTCATAATGTGAGTATATTACCATTTATCACCTTCGTTTTTGTCTAATCGTATGTATTTATGCGAAAAATTAAACGATTGAAAAGACAGTTTTAAAATCGGTCTTGAATTTAAGTTATTATTATTTTTCCATGAGAACTGGTTAGCCAACGGCTAAGGTACTAGGGTAGGGTGTTATGTAATGTTACCTAATATATACGTTTACTTTGTTTATAACCTTACCTATAGTTCTACATAATTCAAGCAATTTTAATTGAGATTTGAGGGAACATAAACCGTTATTAAAGAATTAACTTGTTAAGATTATTATAAAACTTACCGCTATTCCAGAAAGGATGAATAACGTAATGGAAGAAGAGTGGGGAAAGACGCATGTTCTTCGCTTCAGTGTTAAGCAGAAACCTAGGTATATAATAGTAGCCGAGAGGTACGGTACATGTTCAGAACGTAAAATAATTGAATGAACAGGTCAGTTTTCCCCGGGTACGGAGGTTCGGACTTGCGAAAAAGACGTTCCGAACACTGAAGTCCGAACTATTTTTGAAGAGGTTCCGAATCCGAATGTCCGAACCCATTTTCCAGTCCGAACCGGTTCGCGAATAAAGGTTCGCGAACATTAGTGCGGAACGCCCAGCTCTGCCAAATTCCTAGAAATTGAAAAGCTAATGAAAAGGTACCGCACCGTTCCACATTTTCGGACACGTAATATATATATAAAATAGGTGTATACTGTTTTTTTCTTTCTGTTCTTTATATTTCAAACGAATGAATTATGACAAGTAATACATACTAACAATATTTGTTTACAAAAAGTTCCAAAAGTTTACAAATGTTTATTGCACAACTTTAACGTTGGTCGTCTTTAGATCGAATAATTAAAGGTCCTCTCCAGGCTCCGAGAAAAAAATAAGTTTATTACATAATATTGTAGAACTTATGTTCTACAATAATTCATTATTCTGCAAACTGCATAAAATTCAGTTCAATATATATTTTTCAATATGCTTTTAAAGTTATTAATAATTTTTGTGCAACAATTGAGCGAATCACTTATCTGACGCTGAAGAAAGAGATTGTACACTCTTTGTTTTGATTTACAATTTGAATTTTATAAACAAACAATGCTTGTTTGGCCTTTGTTTAACATATTAATTGTTTCCTAAAGTATATAAATGTTTCTATTATAAGTTTATTCAATTTTATACCTCTACACGAATAATAAATAGATTTATTAAACCTAATACCTAGTTGACAATCAAAACAAATGGTGTACATTCTTTTTCTTCAGACTGAAAATTAGTAAGTCGGCAGTAAAATTGGTTTTGTAGAGTTTTGATTATAAAAATCTTCAAAAGCATATAAAATTAAAAGTATGACATCAAATTTGATAGGGTTTGCAGCAAAATGATAAAAAATATTAGCCTCATTGAAGAAAACAATAAAAAAAATTGCTAGGAGGGGACCTTTAACAGTCTTAATATTGTTGATTTAATTTATAAACTTTTCATCGAAAGTGATTTTGCTGCACTGAATCTTTAATTTCTGCTTAGGATCCAAAGGCCATATCACTGACGTCAATAGGAAACAAAATACAATGGACTGGAAGAAGCAGTCAGAAAGGAAAGTGTCTTCATGAAAAAAAAAACACATATCAGCAGTCTGTGACAAGTTCAAGTATGCAGAAAAGCTACTCTATGAATGCAGTCACTTACCAATGAATGTGACTAAAAGGGACACAAGCACCTATGACTGCATTCATGGATAGAGGAGGAAAATGAAGAGGTGATAGTAAATGAAGCCTAGGAACCTCAAAAACACAAAAATCCAAACGCAGCATGACGTTCAAACACCACATTACAGACATTAACACTAGAGCAAAGACTGAGCGTCCTGCGCGACCTTACTCACACAACTTACGGACACTCCAAGGAAGACATAACAACACTATACAAACAATACAATTATACATAAGACCCATTCTCACCTATGCCCACACAGCCTGGTCACCTGACATTGACTACAAACTCTCTAAGGCACACAGGACACTGCACTCCGCATTGCCACCAGTTGTACACAAACCACACCCACACACAGAAACACGAGTCCTCCCTCTTACCTCACACATGGACATGAGGGGCACATACTTTTACACTAGACCCCTCATATCCTATACACTACATGCAAACCGAGCGGAGGACCCCACACGCACTTCACCTGTCACACATATACAGACACCTGTACACCACACTCCCGACAAGGCGACAACACATCTCTACGCAAACACATTCAGTCGGGTCAGAAAATATTCGCACCGTACGATAAATGTAACATTTTCCTTTATAACTTCTAAAATATTAATTCCTGAATTCCAAATTTTGTACACTTTTAGATCTGACATCGATAATGATACACAAAAAATTTCAAAGCAAATTTTTATCAATAACCAAAGTTACAGAGATTTAATTAGAAAATGGGGGGACAGAAAGTATTCATACAGTAACAAGAAAATGTATATAATATTGTTCTAATAGTCAATTGTGGATACTCTGTTCTCGATAACTTTCTGGAGGCGTCCAGAATAGTCTCCTACATATTTCTGACAGGTTTCCTTGTCTATTTTACTCCATTCTTCTTTTGTAATGATCTCAAGTTCTGCCAGATTACTTGGTTGCCTTTTCCTTACTCTTTTTTTCAATTCAGCCCACATATTTTCGATGGGATTGAGGTCTAGTGATTGAGATGGCCATCGGAGGACATTAACACGTTCATCTGCTAACCATTTGAACACAAATTTCGAGGTGTGCTTTGGATCATTGTCCTGTTGGAAGATCCAGCGACGTCCCATTCCAAGATTCCTCGCACTCTGCTTCAGGTTTTCCTCCAATATATCGCGATAATCCTCTTTCTTCATTATACCATTCACTCGAACCAACGCACCAACACCTTTAGTCGAAAAGCAACCCCAAAACATCAGTGAGCCTCCACCATGCTTCACTGTAGGGATGATATTCTTTGCTTTGAAGGCTTCATTCTTTTTCCTCCAAACATACTGAGAACTAGAATGACTGAAAAGCTCTATTTTCGTCTCGTCTGACCACAAAACACTGTTCCAATAAGTGGATTCTTTAGGGGAGTATTCATTTGCAAACTTGACACGAGCCTTCAAATGCATAGAACGCAGTAGAGGAGCTTTCCTAGGATGGCAGCCTCTCAAGTTATCCTTGTGCAGAATGTTACTTACAGTTGATCGACTGACACTTGTTCCAGATTGACCTAACTTCATCCCTGGTCACACGGGGGTTCTTGTTGACCTCTCGAACAACTCTTCGGATACCTGTGGGGGAAACCTTTACCGGACGTCCACTCCGAGGGAGATTCTCCAGGTGACCAACATCCTTTACCTTCTTAATAATGGATTGGACCGTGGATTTTGGTAGTTTTAGCTCCTTGGATATCTTGCCATACCCCTTTCCGTCATTGTCACTATCTTCTTCACCTCCATACTGTGTTCTTTAGCTTTTGGCATGATTTTAGATTTATAAAAAGACAAATTATTAAACAAAGCCAATGGTTGCAACATATGGGAGAATAACAATGACAGTATACAAAAAAAGGCTCCCCTATCACCTTCGTAGAGTCTTAAAAATATTGAATTTCAATTAAATATGTTATTTTTTCGTGCCGTATGAATACTTTCTGTCCCCCATTTTCTAATTAAATCTCTGTAACTTTTGTTATTGATGAAAATTTGCTTTGAAATGTTTTTTGTATCATTATCGATGTCCGATTTAAAAGTGTACAAAAATTTGGAATTCAGGAATTGATAATTTAGAAGTTATAAAGGAAAATGTTACATTTATCGTACGGTACGAATATTTTCTGACCCGACTGTACACACCATTTTTACTCTGATCGGTGTGTGTTTCGTCATACCAGTCAATGGTCTGTCTCCCATATCCTCACACAATGTCCGTCACTACATATACACAGGACTACACACAACATACATTCACTGGAGGACCTTTGGACCCATCTTCAGGCAGCTATTAACTTTCTGAGTGATGCATGTTTCCCTTAGGCCCACACACTTCCACACAGCAGTGCCTTGGGTGGCTGAAACCCAGGCCACCCTCCCGAACGAGGACGTTGTGAAAGCTAATCAACAACAAAACTCCAATAGGAAAATGAAGAGGTGATGGAAAATGAAGCCTACGAGTCTACCTAACACAAAATCTAACAGTAAAATGAAGAGATGATAGTAAATGTTTAAAAATCTAAATTTACTATCAAAACAAAGAGTGTACAATCTTCTTTCTCAGCATCAGGTTAGTGATTCACTCAATTGTTGCTCACAGAGTACTAAAAAACTTTAAAACTAATAATTAAATATATACTAACCAAATTGTATGCGGTTTGCAGAATAATGATCCTAGACCTTAGTTCTATAATATTATGTTATAAACTCATTTTTTCCCCGGAGCCTGGAGAGGACCTTCAACACAAAATCTAATTCCTCGTAGTTGAAGAGCATAACCCTAGCGCTATCCTCTAAAATTGCAAGTAGCGTTAAAAAAATGATAAACAAGGTAAAAATGAAAAAGACAATACATAATCCAAATTACAACAGTTCTCTTCCATCCACCACAGACAGCTTCAGGTTAGAGCCCCTGGGGAGTAAATAATACGCATTATTATTATCTATTGGTGTTTTACAACAACGGCCGCTACAGAGGCGATTCAGTCGTTAATCACTAGCAAATTAAATAATAGTTTAATACATGAATGTCAAATATGGTACATTAATTCAGATTGCATAATGAATTGGTATAATCTGTCAAATTTTGATGTATAGAGGCATAGTAATTCTTTGAATGGGCAATTTTGGAGGGCTTGTCGGGCTATGGAATAGTATGGACAGTCCATTAGGATGTGGTAGACAGTAAGTTGAACGTGACAGGTTTGACACTCTGTGGGAGGGTCATTTGACATCAAGAAGCCATGGGTTAGGGCTGTGTGACCTATTCTAATGCGGCACACAACCCTCTCCCATAGTCTGTCTTCAAAGTGACTGTTTCGAAGGGGTGATATGTCGGTTTGGATTTTTCTGAGTTTATTGTTGTCTTCAGGGATAGCCTGCCATTGCATTCTCCATCTCCGGAGAGATTCTGCTTTAATCAGTGCTTTTATGTCGGATCTTGGTATTAGGATATCTTCTACAAACTGTTCACTAGCGGCAGTTCTTGCAGCGTCGTCTACAGCTTCGTTACCAGGGATACCACAGTGGCTGGGTACCCAGCATAAGTTGATGTTTCCGTTGCAGTTGTGAATTGCTGTATGTATTTTTAGAATGAGTGGGTCTTTGTTGTAGTATTTTTCTATTGCTTGTATTGCTGATTTGGAATCGGTAATAATATTAGTAGTTACTGTATGAGGGCTGTTATCATTAGTTATTGCATCAAGTATTGCATATAGTTCTGCAGTGTAGTTGGATGCATTTGATGAAATTCTCTTAGCTGTTATATTATTTTCTACTGAGTAGGAGTATCCAACTCCGTTTTCTATCTTGGATCCATCAGTGTAAATATTGTTATGTTCAGCATGTTCTATTAAATGTTCATCAAAGTGGTTCTTCATTTCAAGGGCAGTGTTTCTTTGCTTTTTGTATTGATACATATCCGAGCAGGTTGATATTCGTTCTCTTGTCCAAGGAGGGATGCTGGTTGTTTCTTCCATTATCAAGTTCTCAACATTCACATTGTATTCCTCTATAAGTCTCTTACACCTCTCTAGGCAGCTCTTGGGAGGGAGGTCTTCATTAATAAGTTGGTGTAGAGGATGGCCACTATTCACCTTTATTCTAAGAAAATAATTTAACATTTTTGTTTCGACATAGAATTTAAGAGGTTTAATACCAGAGTAGGCGTGAATACTTGAAATGGGAGAGCTCTTAAATGCACCCGTGGCAATTCTAATGGCACAATTTTGTAGAGTCTCTACTTTTTTCATATACGTTTGTGCAGTGGAAGAGAATGCTTCTATTCCATATTCAATTAAGGGTTTGAGAAGCATTATGTATAGTCTCAGGAGAGATATGCAATCTGCTCCCCATTTCTTGTGAGTGAGATGTTTTAGTAGGTCTATTGTTTTGAATGCTTTTGTTCGTAAATTGGTTATGTGCGGCTTCCATGTATTGCTTTTGTCAAATATCACTCCGAGATATCTGACTTCATCTACTGTATTTATAGGGTTGTTGTAGATGCAGAGGTTAGGATTGAATTTAGGACAGTTTCTCTTTCTGCATATATGAATACTGACAGTTTTAGGGGCGGAGAAGGCAAATCCAGTGGTATCACACCACCTTTCCAAACTAGAGATAGCCACTTGCAGTCTTCTCTCCACCATGCCAGTCACAGCACCGGACGCAAAGATGGTGAAGTCGTCTACATAGAGTGTCCTTTGAACATTATCTGGTATGGCGTCACAAATGTCATTAATGGCAATCATAAAGAGGCTGCAACTAAGCACACTTCCCTGGGGGATGCCTTCTTCAACCAATCTCTCCTCCGAGAAGGAGTTACCAACTCTTACTTTTATGTGTCTGTTTGAGAGGAAATTTTTCAGAAATATTGGTAAGTTTCCTCTCAGTCCGCAATCGTGGATCTTTTACAATATGCCATATCTCCATGCAGTGTCATAGGCCTTTTTTAGGTCGAAAAACACTGCAAGGAAATGTTGTTTGTTATGGAGGGATTTCTGGATTGCTGTTTCAAGTTGTATAATATTGTCTGTTGTGCTTCTATTAGAGCGAAAGCCGGATTGTAAATTGGAGATGAGGTTATTGTGCTCTAAAAACCAGATTAGACGGACATTGATGATTTTTTCTAGTAATTTGCATAAACAGTTAGTTAATGAAATTGGTCTATAGTTCTGTGGGTTGGATTGATCTTTACCAGGTTTTGCTATTGCAACTATTGTGGCAATGCTCCATTTGCTAGGGAAATTTTGAGTCATGAAGATTCTATTGAATGTTTTCAGGATGAGGGTTTTCATGGTGCTGTGACTATGCTTTATCATTGAGTAGGAGATATTGTCAGGTCCTGGTGAGCTTTCTTCTGAAGATTGTAGTGCAGAGTCGAATTCCAGTTGAGTTAGGCTATTGTTGTACTGGTGAGGGATATAGGTGTTGAAATTGAGGTATTGCCGTTCTTTAGTCTCTTTGTATCGTTGAAAATTCTGGGGATAGTTGTTACTGTTGGAAATGGTTGCGAAGTGATTCACTAGAATATTAGCTATTTGATGTTGGTCTATTATGTAGTTGCCGTTGTCGTCTTTTAGTACTGGTAGATGAGAGGGTTTAAATTTGCCACCTATCATTTGTACTTTTTTCCAAATATGGTTGAGGGTTGTGTTCTGATTTATGGAATTTCTGCCATGACTGTCGTCTTGCTATATTGGAAAAGTATCTTAGCTTTGCTTTTGCTCTGTTGTATGCTATTTTATTTTCTATATTGTTATTTCTGCGAAGTGCTCTTTCTGATATGTTTCTATTTCTTTTCAGATTAGTGAGCTCATCATTCCACCAAGGTATTGGTGGTTTTCTTGGTTTTCTTGATTTGAAAGGAATTGCCAAGTTTGCAGAGTTGATGATTGTTTCGGTTATGTATTCTGTCAGTGAATCTATGTCCTCAAAATCTTCGTTTCTAATTTCAGTTGTAGTGTGCTCTTCAAATATTTTCCAATCTGCTTTTTTAAAGTTGTATCTGAGAGGTCCAGTGTATGGTATACGGTTATTATTATCATTAGGAGTTAGATGGATAGGGTAATGGTCACTTCCATATCGTGAGGCATTAACTGAGTAGTTGAAATGGTCAACACAATCAGAAGAGCATATGGACAGATCAATGGTGGAGTAGGTATCTGTTTGAATATGATAATGAGTTGGGGATTCGTCATTGATGATTGATATTGGCAGGTCTAGAAGCAGTTCTTCGATGATTTTTCCACGTGCATCTGCAGTATCTATTACAGTTCCGCCCCAAACGGGGCTCTTGGCATTGAAGTCTCCCAAGAGGAGGAATGGAGGTTGTAGTTGGTTTATGAGGTTGGTTAAATCTTGCTTGGTACAGGGGATATGGGGTAGGTAGAGGGAACAGATGGTGAATATTTTGCCAATATTCACTTTAGCAGCAACTGCTTGCAAGTTAGTGTTGAGAGTTAGGGGTTGATGAAATATATCATTCTTGATTAGTATTGCTGTTCCTCTTTCGTGGTCGTCGTCTCTGGTAGGAGTTGAAGTAAGTATTTTATATCCTGAAGGTGAATAAATTCTATTTTTAATTAGGGTTTCCTGTAGGCAAACGCAGGATGGATTATATTCATTCAACAAAATCTTCAGGTCTGAAAAATGAGTGTTCAGGGCCTGAATATTCCATTGAATGACATTGATCATTGTGATGATCTATTGTGCTTTTTGTCTGTTGAACTGCTGGAATATCCAACAGTAGGGATTTTTTGCAAGTTTTCTGTTGATTTTCGTGAATTTAATTTTTTGTTGGCAACATCTCTGTAAGTTGGTGATAGTCTTCTTTTTCTGGGATCATATTTGTTTGAGGACTCGTCACTTAAATCGTCCTCGCTCATATCATATGATACAACATTTGCAGTTTTAACGTTTTTCTTGTTGGCTTCGATGAAGTTGGTGGAGATTTTACTTGTACTGGGAGTATTTTGGGACTGTACTATTGTACTCTTTTTGGGTGTTTTTAGTAGGCTTTGTTCTTTATTTATTTTCTTATTGAATATTTTTGAAGGCGAGGTTTTTCTATCTTGATGAATGGGTTTGGGGATTGAAGAAGGAGCATTCGTCTTTTTTGAAGATTCATTTGAGTGATGTCTGTTTTTTATTTTAGCACAGTTTAGATTGTCTGTGTTGCTTTTTAATTTTGGATTATTGTTTACAGGTTGTTGTACAGTTTTTCTTTGTTGATTATTGTTATTTGCAGGGTCTTGTGACTCTGTTTCTGTGAGTGGTGGATAGAATAGTTCTTCGTATTGTGGGGATGTTTCTAGAAACTTTTCTATTGCATCTGGTTTGGGGAGTTTTTCTTTCATTTGGAGGTTGATTATTTTAGCTTCACATTGGTATCTGGGGCAGGTTTTGCTATTGCTCAGATGCTCTCCTTTGCAATGGAGGCACCGTAAGCTGTATGTGCATTCTTCTTTGGTATGTCCTTTTTTGGAGCAATTGAAACATATTTTGTCATCATTTCTACAATATTTAGATATATGTCCATACTTTAAGCAGTTATAGCACTGCTGGGGCGTATAATTGTATTCATCTACTTTTACTATTAACCAATCAGCAATTCGGATGGTCTTTGGACAGGAAAGAAGGTTGAAAGTAAGGATATATGTATCAGTTTTAATAATTTCACCATTCCTTTTAATTGTCACTCTCCTGATTTCGGCAACATCTTGTGGTTTCAGGTGTTCTTTAATTTCATCTTCTGTGTCATGTTTCAAGCACTTGCATCTTATTACTCCTTTAACTTGGTTGAATCTCTTGTGTTTATATATAATTACGGGTTGATCTGCTATTTTCTTAATTTTTTCAATGTTGATAGATTGTTCCTGGTTTTTGACTTCTATGAACAAACCACTCCTTCCTGACTTCTTCACTTTGACATCTCCAAGTTTGTTTTTAATTTCTCGATCCAGTTTTATGGGGCTTATATCCTCCATAATATTGCATCCAGGAAATTTGACATCGAAAAATTTTGAATAGTAAGGTTCGTTATTTCTAAACAGGCTGTCAAACTCCTGGAGCTTTTTCAGGTCTCTATAAGTTTTACCTTGTCGGTTTTTCCTCTTTCTTCTGACTTGATTCCAATCTTCATTGTTATTTGAATCTTTGTCTAGTTGATTGTTGCCAGTAGCCTTAGGCGGGCCAGCCTGGTCTCCACTGAACCCTTTGCTGCCAGTCGTATTCTCTTGTCCCACAAGTACAGGGCTGGCCTGGTCTCCACCACGCCCTGGTTCAGTAGCAGAGTCACGAACAGCTCCCACCTGAACAATGGGGGGCTGACCGGGCGCGACACTCTCACTGCATTCTGCAGTGAGAGTTCCGTTAACGCCGTTAGCGTTTATTTCATTATTAGACTTTTCCATATTTTCTATTTATGCCCTATAGATAGGGGGGTTTGTTAATGGGGTCTCCTTCCCCAGCTATTCCCTTCATAGCTGAGCCGTATCAGTTGTCAGTTTTTCATCCAAGGGTCCGTCCATACCATCTCTCAGTCTGGAGCCTCAGGCAGAGCCAACCTAGCATGATTGGATCTACCTGAGGGTCGAGACCCCCAGCTAGTATAGCCTCTGCCATCATTGGCCCACTCAAGCCCCCTCACCACGGCAAGGTGGATGGCTCGAGGGGATAAATAATACGCAATGGAATAATAAAAATATATTAACAAATTTGTCTGTACACTGGCACCAACTCTGATTATAAGTGAAGAAATTAACCAACTAATTTTATTGTAAGACACAATAATAAAATTAAATCAAAAACTGATATTTTATCATAAAAAAATTAGGGAATTTTCAAAAAAATTAATAAACAAAAACTGAAAAAAAAATTTTTTTTTAGTGAAATTGTCAACATTATTAAAATGATAAATAATTTAGAAGCATAGTTTAATTATAACACACTAGGGTAAGTTCTGAGTTATCGGACAGTTCCACATTTACAATCATATAAGAAAAATATAATAGAAGTAAAATTAAAATAAGTTTTTCCTTCTATGATAGAAGAGGTGGAACAATCCGAAAACTAGGAACTCACCCTATCTAATCTATCACAAACCGTCTTAGTTTTCAAAATCTGGATTGAAAATATAAAATCTCATAAAATGAGATTCTAAAGCCCCTTTCACACGTTTATTTTTAACTCTTTCCATTAGACTTTTTGCTAAGCTCCTCCTCCTTTTCCACGAGAATATAAGAAAAAACTATATAATTATTATTTATTTCAGTTGGTATCCATGATACTTGCAGGTATCATGGATACCAACTAAAATAAATAATAACTATATAGTTTTTTCTTATATTCTCGTGGAAAAAGTAGGAGGAGCTTAGCGAAAAGTCTGGTGGAAAGACTAAAAAAACCCTACGTGTGTACGGCCCTTAAATGAAATTATTTTGCATTGGTAATTAATTAAAAGAAATGAGTATGATGACCTGAATTAAGAGTATATAACAAGCTGCTATTACCTTGGTAAATAAGAAATAAGTAACTACACTGTACATAACAAATATAACTACATATACACATGTATTTGCATAGATAATGTACAAAAAGGGAGGCTGACAAATTCAAGTTTTCAAATTGTCAGAGCTAACTAAAATGGTGAATCTAATAAATAATGCCAATAACTCCCATTGCCTATGCTTTTAATATGAACAGTATTATTAACAAATTAGTGCTAGTACAATCTCCCATTTTGAATGTCTAAGGTGTTCAATATGAACAATTTAGTTATGTGATGTAGGGGGTGTGAAACGTCTTGACCCTAAAGAACTAGCTAGAACATGAGCGGCTAAAAGTTCGGCACTATCAGGTAAAGACTTGTTCTTCATTGTCATCTGGTGCTCTGGTGGTGATCCCCCTCTTCGTCGGACACTCCCATCCTCATACTCTGGCTCCCTTTTAACCACAGACATGTTAGGGTACTGTGTTTTCATCTCCATGTTAGGTTGTACAATAATTTGTTGGTGGGACGTGTTGGGTTGCGTGTTGTTAGTGCTGCGTGTTATGAAGTAGTGGGCCGGGGCACCGTTCTGGTCCTGTGATGGGACAAGGACAGGCATGGATATGGAGTCCCCTAGTTTGCCGTGTTTTAACCGCGGCACCTTTTTAGTCATGCATATGCGTTTGTTGCCACCGTCCTTGCTGTCAAGTTTCTGCGCATTAACGATAGGTATATGGCGGTACTGATTGCTAATCGGCGGAGAAATGACAGATGTTTTATTGCTACTTTCAGACATGTTCATTTTCTGTTCAGCATCTTCACTCATTCTGTTCTTTGATTGCTGATTCTCACTTGGTCTAGGTAGAATTATCTTCCTGCTATTTAGCGACTGAACTATTTGACCGTTATCTACACTAGTTGGGTTATAGATTATAAAAACAGGTTGATTTCCGCCCCCATTCGCCATAACTGAATTAGGTAAACTTTTGGTAGCTTTCATTGCATTTAGAATTTGACTGGAGTTCATTATGGCCTCGACGTTAGCGGATGAACTTTGAATTACCCTTGGCTGTTGCTGAACAACTTTTTTCTCTTTCCTGCCGTACGTTATCACAGTTGCCGACTCTGTGCTCTCGTTGTCCATTATCTCGCACTCGTTATTATCAAGGTTGAGGACGAGATTTCCCTCTTCGTACTCTCGCCTGGAATCCACAACATTGGAAACGACTTCCACGCGGTGGTAAGAATCTTCACTTTCCTGCGACAGGGAAATGCTCTCGTCTTCTATTCTAGCTTCTTCATCCATTGTATGGTCATACCTAAATTAAAAAAAAAACGTATTAGCAAGATACGAGATGGTACAAAAAAAATTAATCGTGAACGTGAAAAGAATGATGAAACTACTAATTTTTCAAAGAGATTTAAATATAGATATGAGAGAAATTCTGATATCAGTTCAATAAATGGTTTCAGTGACTAATTTATTTTATTTTGTCAAAAATATTGGAATAAAAGCAGAGTTACGGATGGTAAGTAATTATTACATAAATTGAACTACCATTAGTGTCCTGAAAATTGATATGGTAAAAATCAGTCATTTTTGACAGTACTCATACACTAGTTAATGAACAGTCTAGTAATAGAGTAGAACTCCTCTACAGTGAATGAGTAAGGATGTAGCCTGAATAGTGAATAAATTTTCTTTCTACCATAAAATAACCTTAACCTTTCAAAAACGGAAGGCAATTTATGGCAGACTATAGAAAATTTGTCCACTATTCAGGCTACATCTTAGCTAACTCATTCACTATAGAGGAGTTCTACTGTAACTAATGAGGCTGTACGTGTACTAACTTAAGAGTTTCCTCCTCTATTTCAGGGTACTGCAGACTGTACTCTGGGTGCATGCGGAGGTAGAGTGCCTTCATTTCAACTAAGTACTCGTAAAGTTTAGCCCCTCGCACTGGTATACTGTAAAGCTCATCCATGGGGGACATATGGTCATCACCTGAAGGAGGTGAAGAGGAGAAAAGTAGCAGTTTAGATCAAGGAATCAACATAAAGGAATGCATTCTGATAGAAAAAGATTAACATGTTGACCGCGATGTGTACTATATAGGTACACATAGAAATTTCACAACCGGCGAAGTGCACATATATGGTACACGCATTAAAAATATATAGAGCTTAGCAAACATGCTGGATCAGCAATTGCGGTCAACATGCTAATGACTAACCATCTCACTCACCTATATCCTGCTTAGGCTGCACCATCACACTGTTGTTTCTTTCACTGTTTGACTGTGTGTGGAAGTTGTTAGCAGCAACCCTTCCACCTCTTTTTCGACCACACCGACGATCCTAAAGAACCAAATGAACATCGTCAGGTGACACAAAATATTATTTAGTTCATTTAAAAGCAATGCAAAGATAGCCTCGCAGAGAAAAAGTAAAAAAAAAGCAATTTTTTCACAATATCTCAATCAAATTTGGAAATAGGGTAGGATACGAATTATTGATCAGTTTCAAATCTTCGGTCATAAAAGAAAAACGATATAATAATAATTATTTAATTGGTACCCATGATTCCAGTATTAACTCATTATTTTGATAACAATTCTTATATCATAATTTACTTAAATGACCAAAGATGTGAAAGCGACCAATAATTCGTAACTTACCCTAATTGGAAATTTAAATATTTCTAGCATGGAATGGAAATTTTATTTACGTCATATCCGTCTCACTCTACACTACTGATAAAATGAGTCTTTTATTAGACTCATTCATCCTAATAAAACCCGTAGTGTGTTTATTTATTTAGTGTCCGCTTTTACACGAAGTATTAACCATGGAGAATGTAACTATGATACGCACGGGAATATAAAATAATATGAAATATAAATTCTTATTTTTTTTATTCAAAGTTTTAAGTTTTTAGTCAATGAAATAAATACTAATTATTATTACTAGTCTATGCAGAAATATTTCTTTAGTTTAATTCACTGTAAGTAGCATAATATCTTCTATACTAATAATTTCCTTATTTACTAGTGTATTTTCCCGTTAAAAATAACGGGTTATCATCAATACCCGTTATTAGGTTACTTTTAAAAAATTCAATTAAAATTAAATTTTCCGCATAGTCTAATTTATTTTATATATAAAATACATTTTAAAATTGAATAAAAACAGGGGAATTTGAATACCAAGTCAATATATTCCCGTGCGTATCATAGTTACTTTCTTCATGTTTAATACCCGTCGTGTAAAAGCGGACACCAAATGAATAAATAAACACACGAGAGAAATTATTAGTATAGATTTATTTGGTGTCCGCTTTTACACTATGGGTATTAAACACGAAGAATGTAACTATGATACGCACGGGAATATAGTGACTTGATATTTGAATTCCTATGTTTTTGTTCAATTTTTAATGTTTTTATCTATGAAAAAAGTATCAGTTTATGCAGAAAAATGAATTTTATTTGAATTCACTAAAAAACCTAACGGGTAATAAATTACTATTGAAGACCCATTATTTTTAACGGGCAAATACACTAGTAGAGTAATAAATTGCTATTGAAGGAGTCCCGTTATTTTCAACGGGGAAATACACTAGTTAGATAATAATAATATAAAAACATTCATTTTGACTCATTAATGTTACAATAACCAGTGTCTCACCTTGTTAGGAACATTTCCCTCTTCATTTCTGTAGTCCCTCATCGGACATGCACACACCCTCACATCAACAGTCTGACGTCCAAACAGACTCAGGCTGGTGAGAAAAAAAACACAATGTTGAAGATACATTTCATGTACAAAAAGTGAAAACTGGAATATTTTTAATTTATAATAATACCTACTGATATATTATGTTATTAACACAACAATATTGAGTTAATGTTGCTCTCTGAGAAAATTTATAAACTGCACTTTCATTTAAATCAGATTGATAATAGTAACATTCAAGAGCAGTCAAAGAAAAGTGTATCAGTTATGATTTTTGATAGATTTCTCATTGCCAAGATAGACTTTACTAATTACTAAGGCTTTGTAGATATTTATTATTGGTCTGAGTAGCTACACGACTACAAATTCGTAAAATTTGAAAATTAGATAACTGTGATTTGAGAAATAACAATTTTCGTTTTCAATTGTTCACATTTATTTTGGCTGGACTTCTTAGAATAGGAAATAGGATTGTCACACACACACATGGTAGCTAGCTACAACTAATATTTCTTCTCACCTAATATGTTGCATTGCTCCATTATGTTTCTCCAGTGTGAAAATCACAGCCAATGGTCTCCTGTTGATGCCACCACTGCATGAACACAAACACATGAACCTGAGGAAGAGAATGTTATACGGGGGTGATTAAGTAGCTACTCAATGCAATGATTTTCATGGTAGGGGTTTAACGTCTGCTTCCCAACCAAAGGTCATATCGCTGATGCGAAAAGAAAATTAAATACAAGAGACAGGAAGAAGCAGTCAGAAAGAAAGTGGCTCCATGAATGAAGTCATCTACCACTATAAGAGATATAGAATTAGGAAATATTAGGAAATAGAAATAACGATATATACAGGGTGGCACAAAAAAAAGGAAACCCATTTTCAAGTTAGTTTATAAACTATCGAAGCTAAAAAATTCTAAGAACACAGTTTTGTTCGTTTACATTATCTGCATCTATCTTGATGATTTGTTAACAGTTACGACCAAAATTAAACATCCTGCAGCGAATCAAAAAAAGCCAAATAAAAAGGGCATGCGTGAGGAATAAAAACACAAAAAATTCATAATAGGAATAATTTATTTCCATATGCTAGTAGTAAAAATTAAATCCTATTTTTTATTCAATTAACGTTTTTGTTATTCACTCTTTCACTCATGGAGAATTGGAGATGTTTTTACGTCCAAATAAAATGAATTATACCTATTAAGATATTTTTCCTTATATTTCGTCCTCGCGACAGCCCTTTTTATTTGGCTTTTTTTGATTTGCTACAGGATGTTTAATTTTTGTCATAACTTTTAACAGATTATCAAGATAGATGCAAAAAAAGTAAACGAACAAAACTGTGTTTTAAGAAAATTTCTAGCTTTGATAGTTTGTAAAATAAACTAGTTTGAAAATGGGTTTCCTTTTTCTTGCACCACCCTGTATAGCTAAATAGTGTGGCAACTTCTATAAAAAAAACAGCATAATAAACCATCAGCTGTGACTAGTAAAATATCATAGAGTAATATATTACAGTAGATATATCATAACAGGCATTATCATGAAGTGATTATATTCAAAACTGATGAAAAAACATAGTAACATACTAGGGCAAGTTACGAATTATCGGTCAGTTCCACATCTTCGGTCAAATTAGAAAAACCGATATAGCTATTAATTATAACAATTAGATAGCTACTTGTTTATATCACTTTTTCTAATAATATAAAAAAAAAACAATAAAAATTGAATTTATTATATATATCGTTTTTGCTTATATGACCGAAGATGTTAAACTGACCGATAATTCCTAACTTCACTAATGAAAATACTATCAGAATAGCAGACATTAAAATCCCCACTTCCCGGTTCCGCAACACTCACCTTAACAACAATGGCATGGTGTTGCCCAAAGGTCCCGCCTGGGGTTGCTCCAGGGGCACCACCACAGAGAGTCTACCGCAGTTACTAGTCTCATAGTGAGCACCAGGGTGATCAACCCGCACCACATGCTCAGGGAATGGAAAATCTGAAAAATAGATTTAAGAGTTAGTGAACGGATCAGTTAAAGTGATATTGAAATATTGAACAGTTTTTTGGAATAGAAATATACATGGAAACTGAAAATTAATAAAAAAAAACTACTACTCTTGACTCTGACGTCAAAATGACACCAATGGTACACAGAACAGAAGGTGATACAGTGTCCATACCTACTTCTACTCTTGACTCTGACGTCAAAATGACACCAATGGTACACAGAAGGTGATGGTGCACATTACATTGAGGTTACATTTATGTCATTTTAGTTAAAAAAGAACTGGTTAGAAATGTATGTACGCAGTGGTATACATTTACACCACCACGTAGTGAGCATGCTCATTACTTCCCCATACCCTTACCTATGTTAGTTTGATGTTGAGGTGTGGCGTGTATAGGGCACCTCTTGACGTGAGCCCTAGCGTACTGGTGACTGGAGAACACAGCCGTTACTCTTATCTGGAAGTCCCTCTCATCTCTGGGCCACTCCCCCAGTTTAACATGGAAGGGGACTGCCTTGTTGATGTTAGTGTACAGTTTGTTCTTGCTGTTCATCTGAAAAGTGGTGAGTTCGTAGATTATTATCATTAGATGTATTAGCTAATCCTTTAAAAAAATCTTGAAAATATTATAAATTAAACGAGTAGCTATAGATTATTTTCATTATTATATATAACAATAATATATTTTGAGAGAAAAATAGATGCTATCTTATGGGACAGCTTCAGAAAAATAGCATAATTTAAAAAAAAAAATTACTGCATAAATAATTGCTTTATAACCTTCTAATAGTGTGTGCAAAATATCAGAGCTCAAGTGTAACTCTAACCCCTTTGGGAGAGGGAGAAAGGGAAGGGGTGACGCGTGGGTTAACGACTCAATTTGCACTTTAAAAACCATCTCTCAGCCAATTATAATTCGTAATGATTAATTATCTCGCTATGTCTGGTATCTAACGTGCCACTGATGAGACTCACACTAAAGCAGGCAAAGAAATATGCCTCAGTTACCCGCTACACCTCATACGAGCAGGATGCAACGTGTCAGATTATCAAACTTTGAATGGGATTTTCTAGTAGTTCAAAAAAGTTACAAATTTTAGTATTCAAAAGCTTAAGGCGTTCACAATTTTGAAGCTATGGCATTGGGGTTTTTTGCATTAGATTTTCAGGAAATTTTCTAAAAAATTGCGTCCATGTAATTTTGATTTCAGAATTATTTTTAGAAATATTTAATTTTGAAAAAATGAGGTTGTTTTTTCACAAAAAAAATTTAATTTCGAAAACAAATCCGTAAATCAAAATTCCATGGCCGCAGTTATGTATAGAATCGAATGCTAATAACCTCAATTCCGTAGGTTCAAAATTATAGATGCCTTAGGCTTTTCGAAAAAGGGTCGAAATTCGTTCAAAATTCAAATAACTCGTTTTTTGTGGGTCGAATTGAAAAAATGCCACAAACAAAAACGATAGGGAATTCAATTTCATATGTGGGTACCAAGATTCAGAACCGTAGCTTCATTAATAAAAAAGCTTTCAAAAACCAGGAACAGTCCCTTCAAAAAAAAAATATTAAATAAATATAGTTCAACATTTATTTTCTTCCAATGAATAAAAACTATAACTTTTTCATATGGTTGTAAGTTCTGAGTTAGCAGACTGTTCAATAATGATGCACTTTTTCTTATGGAATTATTGAACTTTACAATAACACAGAGCTTATGCCATTTGCTAATAAATTTCATGTAACTAGCTACAGTTCCTTATATCAATGCATTGAAAACTATAATAAAACTAATGAAATATGAAATTAATTAGTTTTAGAATACTAAACAGGATGAGTTATATTTATCAATGAAGATAAAATACCACTAAAAGAAATACTTACCAGCCAAGATGGTGTTTTGTTGGTGTCTTCTTTCTCATCAAGTTCTATACTGAAGTCGTAAGGACCGGCATCTTTCTTCATGATGGGAACCTCCGAGTTGCACCTCTGCACCATACCAGTCGATGTCAACATACCTGATGTGGGAGATAATAAACTGATTATAACATTGCAAGCTATGTTGAGGTGAACTGTGAATGGTATCCATATTTTTATCTTGTAGATGAATTTTACTTTTGATGTCTCTTATAAAAGTTTTGGATATTCATTTCATATACAGCTACATATAAAATCAAATTTATTTAATAAAGAAAAATATTTCTAACAAGAAAAAAATCTGATGTAACTAACCATTAATTTGCAGGGTTAAAATGTTTATTTTCTGAATATCAGAGAAATTGCAGCTATGAATTAACACCCAGATCTAGAAAACTAAACCCACAACCATGGACCCTGGATATACTAAAACACAGATATGAAGTAGATACTAAACATAAAATTGACTACAGACCTCTGATATGAATCAACATGTTCAAGAATCCAACTACTAGATAAAGATTTCAACTGTTTAACCCAAATGTGAATCACTAGACCTAGATGTGAACCAATAATTCTGGATATGAATTACTAAATCTGGATATGAATCACTAAATCTGGATGTGAATCACTAAATCTGGATGTGAATCACTAAATCTGGATGTGAATCACTAAATCTGGATATGAATCACTAAACCCAGACGTGAATCACTAC